>QJPP01002659.1:0-31935 GCA_003996215.1 Jaltomata sinuosa
ATATCTGGAGACTGAGCTGCGGCTGAAGCTGGCACAGAAGTGTGCACTGGAGCTGGTACTGGAGCTGGCGCTGGAGCTGGCACTGGAGCTGGTGGTACCTGGGCTGCCCCCTGAACCATATGCTGCTCGGGCTCTATCTCCACGCTAGCAGCTCTAGCAGGTGCCACTGATCGTGGGCGTCCTCGACCCCTAGCTGGAGTGGGAGGCTCATCCTCGCGTGCTGCCGATGATCTCGTACGAACCATCTGCGGAAGAATGAAAGTGAACAAAGAATTTCAGAAACTTCAAGGGTTGTACGCACGACACAGAAGCAATGAAAGAGTCGAATTTCCTAAAATGCCACTGTAGCCTCCCAAAGATTGAGTACGGACGTCTCCGCCCCGATCCGCAGGACTCTACTAGACATTGTCTCCTATACCGATGACACCGGTGAACCTAAAGCTCTGATACCAAGTTGTCACGACCCAATTTCTCGGTCATGATGGCACCTACAACCCCCGGTAGGTAAACCAATCCCCGTAGCCCAGAACAGTTAGTAATGGGCTACTATCTAGCAAATAAGGGAACAAGACGAATAAAATAGATAACAGGAGTATATACATATACATATGCGTAAATTAACTCAACCCCAAGACCTGGTATCATAGTACAGAGCCCAACTACACACATGGAGTGCAAATAAACCAAAAGAATATATACAGATGTCTCTGAATGGTAATAGAGTACATGAAGCAAAAGATAAACTAAAGCTAAGCTCCGATCGCCAAGAGCTCACCCTCAGTCCTGAAGTAGTCCCCAACAGATCCCAAGCACGAATCACAGCGATCTAACGGCGATGGCCCACGCTAGGATCTGCACCCAAAGATGCAGGGGGTAGGGGTGAGCACCAAATGCGAAGCATAAGGTACCCAGTAGGTATCATAGGCCGACTGGGCACATATAAGATAAAAGAGCAGTAATAGACAGAATAGAAGCAATCAGTCACAGAAAACAACGAAAGGTACACAGGAACTAGCCCAGAGGGAAATCAACAGAACCACATATGAGGCTAGTAAGCAGAATATACACACCAAAGGCACAGGTGAAAGTAAGAAACAACGCACCTGGGGTCCTTGCAACAACAGTGTATACAAAATAAGTTTACGAAATGGACGGTATACCGGTAACCTCAAGTGTAAGAAGAAGAGAGAAAGAGTAATAATAGGCATGCTCAGAGACATGAATCAAACCCAACTAATCATACCAATCTCATACTTATCCATAATAGAGAACAATTCTGTAAGTAAAAAGCAAAAGTCTACCTACAGTCCCTCGGCCGCCCATACAACCGAGGAACACAAACAAGTGAAAACAAACCCTCCGGCATCCCATACTACCGGAGCGTACAATCAGCAAACAGCAAACAAGGGTGGAACCTCGAACCATGAATGATATGATGCATGAAGATCTCAAGTGCCATGGTATCTCTGTATGTACCTCCTCCGGCGCCGATCCGGCCCAGCAGGTAGGTTCCATGGAAGGACTCTGCCCGTATACCTCTACTCCACCGTATACCCCTCCTCCGGCACACGCAGCCCGTAGCCCCTGGCCCAGATAGCAAGGTCCATGGAGGTCCTAGACCCCATACTAAAACTCAGTATCAGAACATGTATCAAGATAGAGACCCAGTCTCGATATCAAGATAGAGACCCAGTCTCGAATATGCATGCCCAGACCCTGTCCAGGACTAAAAAATAGTAGGAAAATATCTCAAAAACCCCTCCAAGGGTGCCCGGGCGTAGCCGGGTCTAAACAGTAAAAAGTCATCTCAGGTGCTCGGTCCGACCGAGGCTAAAATCATCTCAAGTAACAAGAAAACTCAACTAGCACCCCGGCCCTGCCGAGTCTAGCGATAATCGTAAAACTGATGATTTTAAACATAATTTTACTTTCTTGCCCAAAAATCTCCACAAGTGAAATCAACCATTTCCAAATCATTTCCATCAAAAATGGGGCCCCCGGGCCATGCAAGGTTTAGAAAACAGTGCCAGTAGGCCCGAAGCCAAAACCACAGTAAAACATGGATAAAACCTCTTTATATGCATGGAAATGGTATGATCACACACAATAGCTGCCCCGCAGCTCACAATCAACCTATCGACCCTGCACAGGCCCACAGCTACTCAGCAAGCATAACCAGCCTAGAAGGATAATTCTATTCCCGGGACTCGCGGACATTCCCAAAATCCCACCTTCTATATTCCAGAGTCAACAAGGCCTCACAGGACCACAAGGATAAATAAAATATAACGGCAAATACTACAAACAATGGAGGAACAAAAGTAGGCGGATATGAATAAAGCGGTCAAGGTCTGTGGTACCAACCTAATAAATCAACCCAAGGATGTCCATTAATACAATTTTATTCTATATATGCGGAGTCTAGGGAAATTAAAGCGTAACCTACCTGTCGTCCGATGACAAGCTGCTAAGATGATGTCCAAGCTCGAACCACTCCGAGAAAATCCAAAACTAAATCCGAATCGGATTTGGGCTTGAATAACTTGACGTAGATAATTGATTTCTTGTGGTGCTTTAACAAAAACACCAACCAATCATCATTTCCCCTCCTTAACACAGTATCTTAACACAATATATTTGGAAGAACAACTTTTTAACTAAGGGAGAAATTGTTGTTGAATCCGTGTAAATTATAAGCACGTTAATTGTTGCCAAATAAATTCCTAAAGTTCTAGGCATTTGTTCATACATATGATACAATTTGTGGCCAAAAAATAATAAACTGTGTTTCTACCTAACATCACCCTATATATATTACTTTCTTAGTCAATGCCACCACATGGTTGCTGCCCTACTTCACTTCCACGTGGAAGTGGAGGTGGCAACCAATCCGTCCCGTTAAGTATATACTCGGGTATTGCATAAATTTGTGGTAAAATAAATATAATATTTTAAATATACCATAATTCATAGAAAATTATTTCGAATAAAACCTACTATATTATAATAGTAAATTTTAACATAACTAAATTTACTATCTCCGTTAAAATATTTTTCAAAGGTAATAATAATATAATATAACTTCCTTCCACCTTCGACTTTTAAATAAAATATTTTCAAATACGCACGATTTCGATACTCAAGAATTCTCTCGGGACCCTCCCTTATTTTTTATAACTGTTTCGGTACTGAAATGACGTTTTAAAACGTGAAGTCGAGGCTTAAATCGAGTTTAACCCGACCCGATTCGCGACCCGGTTCGCAACCCGTTTTCTGCCAGATAGTCCGCGGTAAAACAGTCATAACTCTTTACTCCGAGATCAGTTGGACGTGAGGTTTTGTGCGTTGGAAACTAGACTCGTAGACCTTCGATTTGGTATCTCGGGGGACTTCTAACTCTTTATATATTGGGAGAAAAGCCATGAGACATTTGACCCAAAGTTCAGAAAATTTGTTAAAGGTCTTACGATATCTTTTGTCGATTTGCTTGACTTCAAAACTTAAACGTGGAAATGACCGGAAGGGTCATTACAATTTCAATTCAAATTTAAATATAAAAACTGAGATCATGACAGCATTGCAATACAATTAGTACTTACCTCCAATGTTTGAATCCCTTCGTCATCATATGCCTTAATTTTGTCTCTTTTTTATTTTTTAATCTTAACATAGATGAAAACTCACGAACTTCAAATCTTGGCTTCGTCTTTAATATCGAACCTACTCTAAAGGGGGAAAAAGATGCAAAAATATAAACACATGCAATAAGAATATGAATAATGACTTACTACTTTGATGTGGATAATTGAAGCAAAATTCCTGCATAACAATTACGACTTTAGAAAAAGCAAAAATAATTCAATGTGCAAGAAATAAATTTTGAGTTCTACAAGATGAAATTATAGCATCTTGTTGACTATCGAATATTTGTAAAAAAAAAAATATTCAAGCAATTCTGGTTCCACAACCTCTCTCTTGAAATAAGGATTAATAGTAATATTTCACGTATACTATAGAACCAAAAGTAACACTGTTGGTTTAGGATACATCATATGTAGTTCATTCCTAAAAGGAAAGACTTTATTAATAAAATATTTAGTTTACTTTTAAAATTTTAATTATTAGTAAAATAATTAATTGTAAAGTTCTCCAATTTAGAACTTTCTACGTTGTTTCATGCAAATAAAGAAAGACTTCTTTCAATATATTAACAATAATTTGAGAATTTTATAAAGATAATAATAATTTATTATCTAATTGGAGAAAAATAGTAAAAGATGGTTTTGTCTAAAGCAAAGACTTTTAATGAAGAGCAAAAAGTTCAATCAACATTTATAGGACTCAAACAATAGGAAACATAAAATTGATATATTTAGGAGTCTTTCTATTGACTTTTCATATATCTATTATAGTCAATATTATAAAGTTAAGGGTATAATAATTGGAGAAAATGGTGAAAAGACGATTTTGTCTAAAGCATAGACTTTTAATGAAAGACAAAAAGTTCAATCAATATTTATAAGTGTACACGTGACAATTTTGTCCAATATAAATACTATTTACGAAGGGTAGAAGAGTTTTTCGCTGGCTATATTTATTATTGGTTTTTTTTTCTTTAAAATTTTGACATGATAATAATTTATTTCAATTCAAATTTAAATATAAAAACTGAGATCATGATAGCATTGCAATACAATTAGTACTTACCTCCAATGTTCGAATCCCTTCGTCATCATATGCCTTAATTTTGTCTCTTTTTTATTTTTTAATCTTAACATAGATGAAAACTCACGAACTTCAAACCTTGGCTTCGTCTTTAATATCCAACCCACTCTAAAGGGGAAAAAAAGATGCAAAAATATAAACACATGCAATAAGAATATGAATAATGACTTACTACTTTGATGTGGATAATTGAAGCAAAATTCCTGCATAACAATTACGACTTTAGAAAAAGCAAAAATCATTTAATATGCAAGAAATAAATTTTGAGTTCTACAAGATGAAATTATAGCATCTTGTTGACTATCGAATATTTATAAAAAAAAAAAATATTCAAGCAATTCTGGTTTCACAACCTCTCTCTTGAAATAAGGATTAATAGTAATATTTCACGTATACTATAGAACCAAAAGTTTACTACATATTACTTCCTATCGTCTCTTGTAGTTTTATCTTGTATTTTTATCCTGTATCATTGTTACGTCCTTTTTAGCCTATTTTTAGACTTTTTTGTCTTGAGCCGGGGGTCTATCGGAAACAGCCTCTCTACCTCACCTCTGAGGTAGTGGTATGGACTGCGTACACTCTACCCTCCCCAGACCCCACGCTATGGGAATACACTGGGTATGTTGTTGTTGTTGTTGTACTATAGAACCAAAAGTAACACTGTTGGTTTAGGATACATCATATGTAGTTCATTCCTAAAAGGAAAGACTTTATTAATAAAATATTTAGTTTACTTTTAAAATTTTAATTATTAGTAAAATAATTAATTGTAAAGTTCTCCAATTTAGAACTTTCTACGTTGTTTCATGCAAATAAGGAAAGACTTCTTACAATATATTAACAATAATTTGAGAATTTTATAAAGATGATAATTATTTATTATCTAATTGGAGAAAAATAGTAAAAGATGGATCTGTCTAAAGCAAAGACTTGTAATGAAGAGCAAAAAGTTCAATCAACATTTATAGGACTCAAACAGTAGGAAACATAAAATTGATATATTTAGGAGTCTTTCTATTGATTTTTCATATATTTATTATAGACAATATTATAAAGTTAATGGTATAATAATTGGAGAAAATGGTGAAAAGACGATTTTGTCTAAAGCATACACTTTTAATGAAAGACAAAAAGTTCAATCAATATTTATAAGTGTACACGTGACAATTTTGTCCAATATAAATACTATTTACGAAGGGTAGAAGAGTTTTTCGCTGGCTATATTTATTATTGGTTTTTTTTCTTTAAAATTTTGACATGATAATAATTTATTTCAATTCAAATTTAAATATAAAAACTGAGATCATGACAGCATTGCAATACAATTAGTACTAACCTCCAATGTTCGAATCCCTTCGTCATCATATGCCTTAATTTTGTCTCTTTTTTATTTTTTAATCTTAACATAGATGAAAACTCACGAACTTCAAATCTTGGCTTCGTCTTTAATATCGAACCCACTCTAAAGGGGAAAAAAATGCAAAAATATAAACACTTGCAATAAGAATATGAATAATGACTTACTACTTTGATGTGGATAATTGAAGCAAAATTCCTGCATAACAATTACGACTTTAGAAAAAGCAAAAATAATTCAATGTGCAAGAAATAAATTTTGAGTTCTACAAGATGAAATTATAGCATCTTGTTGACTATCGAATATTTGTAAAAAAAAAAAATATTCAAGCAATTCTGGTTCCACAACCTCTCTCTTGAAATAAGGATTAATAGTAATATTTCACGTATACTATAGAACCAAAAGTAACACTTTTGGTTTAGGATACATCATATGTAGTTCATTCCTAAAAGGAATGACTTTATTAATAAAATATTTAGTTTACTTTTAAATTTTAATTATTAGTAAAATAATTAATTGTAAAGTTCTCCAATTTAGAACTTTCTACGTTGTTTCATGCAAATAAGGAAAGACTTCTTTCAATATATTAAAAATAATTTGAGAATTTTATAAAGATAATAATAATTTATTATCGAATTGGAGAAAAATAGTAAAAGATGGTTTTGTCTAAAGCAAAGACTTTTAATGAAGAGCAAAAAGTTCAATCAACATTTATAGGACTCAAACAGTAGGAAACATAAAATTGATATATTTAGGAGTCTTTCTATTGATTTTTCATATATTTATTATAGTCAATATTATAAAGTTAATGATATAATTATTGGAGAAAATGGTGAAAAGACGATTTTGTCTAAAGCATAGACTTTTAATAAAAGACAAAAAGTTCAATCAATATTTATAAGTGTACACGTGACAATTTTTTCCAATATAAATACTATTTACGAAGGGTAGAAGAGTTTTTCGCTGGCTATATTTATTATTGGTTTTTTTTCTTTAAAATTTTGACATGATAATAATTTATTTCAATTCAAATTTAATATAAAAACTGAGATCATGACAGCATTGCAATACAATTAGTACTTACCTCCAATGTTCGAATCCCTTCGTCATCATATGCCTTAATTTTGTCTCTTTTTTATTTTTTAATCTTAACATAGATGAAAACTCACGAACTTCAAATCTTGGCTTCGTCTTTAATATCGAACCCACTCTAAAGGGAAAAAAAAGATGCAAAAATATTAACACATGCAATAAGAATATGAATAATGACTTACTACTTTGATGTGGATAATTGAAGCAAAATTCCTGCATAACAATTACGAATCCCTTCGTCATCATATGCCTTAATTTTGTCTCTTTTTTATTTTTTAATCTTAACATAGATGAAAACTCACGAACTTCAAATCTTGGCTTCGTCTTTAATATCGAACCCATTCTAAAGGGAAAAAAAAGATGCAAAAATATTAACACATGCAATAAGAATATGAATAATGACTTACTACTTTGATGTGGATAATTGAAGCAAAATTCCTGCATAACAATTACGACTTTAGAAAAAGCAAAAATCATTCAATGTGCAAGAAATAAATTTTGAGTTCTACAAGATGAAATTATAGCATCTTGTTGACTATCGAATATTTGTAAAAAAAAATAAAATATTCAAGCAATTCTGGTTCCACAACCTCTCTCTTGAAATAAGGATTAATAGTAATATTTTACGTATACTATAGAACCAAAAGTAACACTGTTGATTTAGGATACATCATATGTAGTTCATTCCTAAAAGGAAAGACTTTATTAGTAAAATATTTAGTTTACTTTTAAAATATTAATTATTAGTAAAATAATTAATTGTAAAGTTCTCCAATTTAGAACTTTCTACGTTGTTTCATGCAAATAAGGAAAGACTTCTTTCAATATATTAACAATAATTTGAGAATTTTATAAAGATAATAATAATTTATTATCTAATTGGAGAAAAATAGTAGAAGATGGTTCTGTCTAAAGCAAAGACTTTTAATGAAGAGCAAAAAGCTCAATCAACATTTATAGGACTCAAACAGTAGGAAACATAAAATTGATATATTTAGGAGTCTTTCTATTGATTTTTCATATATTTATTATAGTCAATATTATAAAGTTAATGGTATAATAATTGGAGAAAATGGTGAAAAAACGCTTTTGTCTAAAGCATAGACTTTTAATGAAAGACAAAAAGTTCAATCAATATTTATAAGTGTACACGTGACAATTTTGTCCAATATAAATACTATTTACGAAGGGTAGAAGAGTTTTTCGCTGGCTATATTTATTATTGGTGTTTTTTCTTTAAAATTTTTACATGATAATAATTTATTTCAATTCAAATTTAAATATAAAAATTGAGATCATGACAGCATTGCAATACAATTAGTACTTACCTCCAATGTTCGAATCCCTTCGTCATCATATGCCTTAATTTTGTCTTTTTTTTTATTTTTTAATCTTAACAAAGATGAAAACTCACGAACTTCAAATCTTGGCTTCGTCTTTAATATCGAACCCACTCTAAAGGGAAAAAAAGATGCAAAAATATAAACACATGCAATAAGAATATGAATAATGGCTTACTACTTTGATGTGGATAATTGAAGCAAAATTCCTGCATAACAATTACGACTTTAGAAAAAGCAAAAATAATTCAATGTGCAAGAAATAAATTTTGAGTTCTACAAGATGAAATTTTAGTATCTTGTTGACTATCGAATATTTGTAAAAAAAAAAAAATCAAGCAATTCTGATTCCACAACCTCTCTCTTGAAATAAGGATTAATAGTAATATTTCACATATACTATAGAACCAAAAGTAACACTGTTGGTTTAGGATACATCATATGTAGTTCATTCCTAAAAGGAAAGACTTTATTAATAAAATATTTAGTTTACTTTTAAAATTTTAATTATTAGTAAAATAATTAATTGTAAAGTTCTCCAATTTAGAACTTTCTACGTTGTTTCATGCAAATAAGGAAAGACTTCTTTCAATATATTAACAATAATTTGAGAATTTTATAAAGATAATAATAATTTATTATCTAATTGGAGAAAAATAGTAAAAGATGGTTCTGTCTAAAGCAAAGACTTTTAATGAAGAGCAAAAAGTTCAATCAACATTTATAGGACTCAAACAGTAGGAAACATAGAATTGATATATTTAGGAGTCTTTCTATTGATTTTTCATATATTTATTATAGTCAATATTATAAAGTTAATGGTATAATAATTGGAGAAAATGGTGAAAAGACGATTTTGTCTAAAGCATAGACTTTTAATGAAAGACAAAAAGTTCAATCAATATTTATAAGTATACACGTGACAATTTTGCCAATATAAATACTATTTACGAAGGGTAGAAGAGTTTTTCGCTGGCTATATTTATTATTGGTGTTTTTTCTTTAAAATTTTGACATGATAATAATTTATTTCAATTCAAATTTAAATATAAAAACTGAGATCATGACAGCATTGCAATACAATTAGTACTTACCTCCAATGTTCGAATCCCTTCGCCATCATATGCCTTAATTTTGTCTCTTTTTTATTTTTTAATCTTAACATAGATGAAAACTCACAAACTTCAAATCTTGGCTTCGTCTTTAATATCGAACCCACTCTAAAGGGAAAAAGAAGATGCAAAAATATAAACACATGCAATAAGAATATGAATAATGATTTACTACTTTGATGTGGATAATTGAAGCAAAATTCCTTCATAACAATTACGACTTTGGAAAAAGCGAAAATCATTCAATGTGCAAGAAATAAATTTTGAGTTCTACAAGATGAAATTATAGCATCTTGTTGACTATCGAATATTTGTAAAAAAAATTAATATTCAAGCAATTCTGGCTCCACAACCTCTTTCTTGAAATAAGGATTAATAGTAATATTTCACGTATACTATAGAACCAAAAGTAACACTGTTGGTTTAGGATACATCATATGTAGTTCATTCCTAAAAGGAAAGACTTTATTAGTAAAATATTTAGTTTACTTTTAAAATATTAATTATTAGTAAAATAATTAATTGTAAAGTTCTCCAATTTAGAACTTTCTACGTTGTTTCATGCAAATAAGGAAAGACTTCTTCAATATATTAATAATAATTTGAGAAATTTATAAAGATAATAATAATTTATTATCGAATTGGAGAAAAATAGTAAAAGATGGTTTTGTCTAAAGCAAAGACTTTTAATGAAGAGCAAAAAATTCAATCAACATTTATAGGACTCAAACAGTAGGAAACATAAAATTGATATATTTAGGAGTCTTTCTATTGATTTTTCATATATTTATTATAGTCAATATTATAAAGTTAATGGTATAATAATTGGAGAAAATGGTGAAAAGACGAATTTGTCTAAAGCATAGACTTTTAATGAAAGAAAAAAAGTTCAATCAATATTTATAAGTGTACACGTGACAATTTTGCCAATATAAATACTAATTACGAAGGGTAGAAGAGTTTTTCGCTGGCTATATTTATTATTGGTGTTTTTTCTTTAAAATTTTGACATGATAATAATTTATTTCAATTCAAATTTAAATATAAAAACTGAGATCATGACAGCATTGCAATACAATTAGTACTTACCTCCAATGTTCGAATCCCTTCGTCATCATATGCCTTAATTTTGTCTCTTTTTTATTTTTTAATTTTAACATAGATGAAAACTCACGAACTTCAAATCTTGACTTCGTCTTTAATATCGAACCCACTCTAAAGGGAAAAAAAGATGCAAAAATATAAACACATGCAATAAGAATATGAATAATGACTTACTACTTTGATGTGGATAATTGAAGCAAAATTCCTGCATAACAATTACGACTTTAGAAAAAGCAAAAATAATTCAATGTGCAAGAAATAAATTTTGAGTTCTACAAGATGAAATTTTAGCATCTTGTTGACTATCGAATATTTGTAAAAAAAAAAAAATTCAAGCAATTCTGATTCCACAACCTCTCTCTTGAAATAAGGATTAATAGTAATATTTCACGTATACTATAGAACCAAAAGTAACACTGTTGGTTTAGGATACATCATATGTAGTTCATTCCTAAAAGGAAAGACTTTATTAGTAAAATATTTAGTTTACTTTTAAAATATTAATTATTAGTAAAATAATTAATTGTAAAGTTCTCCAATTTAGAACTTTCTACGTTGTTTCATGCAAATAAGGAAAGACTTCTTCAATATATTAACAATAATTTGAGAATTTTATAAAGATAATAATAATTTATTATCGAATTGGAGAAAAATAGTAAAAGATGGTTTTGTCTAAAGCAAAAACTTTTAATGAAGAGCAAAAAGTTCAATCAACATTTATAGGACTCAAACAGTAGGAAACATAAAATTGATATATTTAGGAGTCTTTCTATTGATTTTTCATATATTTATTATAGTCAATATTATAAAGTTAATGGTATAATAATTGGAGAAAATGGTGAAAAGACGATTTTGTCTAAAGCATAGACTTTTAATGAAAGACAAAAAGTTCATTCAATATTTATAAGTGTACACGTGATAATTTTTTCCAATATAAATACTATTTACGAAGGGTAGAAGAGTTTTTCGCTGGCTATATTTATTATTGGTTTTTTTTTCATTAAAATTTTGACATGATAATAATTTATTTCAATTCAAATTTAAATATAAAAACTGAGATCATGACAGCATTGCAATACATCTAGTACTTACCTCCAATGTTCGAATCCCTTCGTCATCATATGCCTTAATTTTGTCTCTTTTTTATTTTTTAATCTTAACATAGATGAAAACTCACGAACTTCAAATCTTGGCTTCGTCTTTAATATCGAACCCACTCTAAAGGGAAAAAAAAGATGCAAAAATATATACACATGCAATAAGAATATGAATAATGACTTACTACTTTGATGTGGATAATTGAAGCAAAACTCCTGCATAACAATTACGACTTTAGAAAAAGCAAAAATCATTTAATGTGCAAGAAATTAATTTTGAGTTCTACAAGATGAAATTATAGCATCTTGTTGACTATCGAATATTTGTAAAAAAAAAAAATATTCAAGCAATTCTGGTTCCACAACCTCTCTCTTGAAATAAGGATTAATAGTAATAATTCACGTATACTATAGAACCAAAAGTAACACTGTTGGTTTAGGATACATCATATGTAGTTCATTCCTAAAAGGAAAGACTTTATTAATAAAATATTTAGTTTTCTTTTAAAAATTTTAATTATTAGTAAAATAATTAATTGTAAAGTTCTCCAATTTAGAACTTTCTACGTTGTTTCATGCAAATAAGGAAAGACTTTTTTCAATATATTAACAATAAGTTGAGAATTTTATAAAGATAATAATAATTTATTATCTAATTGGAGAAAAATAGTGAAAGATGGTGCTGTCTAAAGCAAAGACTTTTAATGAAGAGCAAAAAGTTCAATCAACATTTATAGGACTCAAACAGTAGGAAACATAAAATTGATATATTTAGGAGTATTTCTATTGATTTTTCATATATTTATTATAGTCAATATTATAAGTTAATGGTATAATAATTGGAGAAAATAGTGAAAAGACGATTTTGTCTAAAACATAGACTTTTAATGAAAGACAAAAAGTTCAATCAATATTTATAAGTGTACACGTGATAATTTTGTCCAATATAAATACTATTTACGAAGGGTAGAAGAGTTTTTCGCTGGCTATATTTATTATTGGTTTTTTTTTCTTTAAAATTTTGACATGATAATAATTTATTTCAATTCAAATTTAAATATAAAAACTGAGATCATGACAGCATTGCAATACAATTAGTAATTACCTTCAATGTTCGAATCACTTCGTCATCATATGCCTTAATTTTGTTTCTTTTTTATTTTTTAATCTTAACATAAATGAAAACTCACGAACTTCAAATCTTGGCTTTGTCTTTAATATCGAACCCACTCTAAAGGGAAAAAAAAGATGCAAAAATATAAACACATGCAATAAGAATATGAATAATGACTTACTACTTTGATGTGGATAATTGAAGAAAAATTCCTGCATAACAATTACGACTTTAGAAATAAAATTTTTTGAAAGATTTTATTAATAAAATATTTAGTTTACTCTTAAAATTTTAATTATTAGTAAAATAATTAATTGTAAAGTTCTCCAATTTAGAACTTTCTACGTTGTTTCATGCAAATAAGGAAAGACTTTTTTCAATATATTAACAATAATTTGAGAATTTTATAAAGATAATAATAATTTATTATCTAATTGGAGAAAAATAGTAAAAGATGGTTCTGTCTAAAACAAAGACTTTTAATGAAGAGCAAAAAGTCCAATCAACATTTATAGAACTCAAACAGTAGGAAAAATAAAATTAGTATATTTAGGAGTCTTTCTATTGATTTTTCATATATTTTTTATAGTCAATATTATAAAGTTAATGGTATAATAATTGGAGAAAATGGTGAAAAGACGATTTTGTCTAAAGCATAG
This sequence comes from Jaltomata sinuosa, assembly GCA_003996215.1. NCBI lineage: Eukaryota > Viridiplantae > Streptophyta > Magnoliopsida > Solanales > Solanaceae > Jaltomata > Jaltomata sinuosa. The sequence continues at coordinate 13,604 of QJPP01002659.1, forward strand.
ACTTTTAATGAAAGACAAAAAGTTCAATCAATATTTATAAGTGTACACGTGACAATTTTGTCCAATATAAATACTATTTACGAAGGGTAGAAGAGTTTTTCGCTGGCTATATTTATTATTGGTTTTTTTTTTCTTTAAAATTTTGACATGATAATAATTTATTTCAATTCAAATTTAAATATAAAAACTGAGATCATGACAGCATTGCAATACAATTAGTACTTACCTCCAATGTTCGAATCCCTTCGTCATCATATGCCTTAATTTTGTCTCTTTTTTATTTTTTAATCTTAACATAGATGAAAACTCACGAACTTCAAATCTTGGCTTCGTCTTTAATATCAAACCCACTCTAAAGGGAAAAAAAGATGCAAAAATATAAACACATGCAATAAGAATATGAATAATGACTTACTTCTTTGATGTGGATAATTGAAGCAAAATTCCTGCATAACAATTACGACTTTAGAAAAAGCAAAAATCATTCAATGTGCAAGAAATAAATTTTGAGTTCTACGAGATGAAATTATAGCATCTTGTTGACTATCGAATATTTGTAAAAAAAAAAAATATTCAAGCAATTCTGGTTCCACAACCTCTGTCTTGAAATAAGGATTAATAGTAATATTTCACGTATACTATAGAACCAAAAGTAACACTGTTGGTTTAGGATACATCATATGTAGTTCATTCCTAAAAGGAAAGACTTTATTAATAAAATATTTAGTTTACTTTTAAAATTTTAATTATTAGTAAAATAATTAATTGTAAAGTTCTCCAATTTAGAACTTCCTACGTCGTTTCATGCAAATAAGGAAAGACTTATTTCAATATATTAACAATAATTTGAGAATTTTATAAAGATAATAATATAATTTATTATCTAATTGGAGAAAAATAGTAAAAAGACGATTTTGTCTAAAGCAAAGACTTTTAATGAAGGGCAAAAAGTTCAATCAACATTTATAAGGAGCTTCACACTTTTAAGATAACTAGTTTAGTGTACGTGTGTTGCACGTGTGCAACACGTGCAATTAAATTTGTTTTATTATCAATCTCTTAATATCACATGTAATCACTTTACTATATTACATAATATCTTCCTATGCAATTTTCTTCTTACTAAAATAAATTTGTTTACCTTATGATATGAGTAGTAATTATTATTTTGGCCAAACACATATCCAGCCCCTCAAACTTTGCCTTGTTTCAATTGAACACAAAATTATACACAAGTTTATTCTTATCACACACAACATGATGACTTGGCACTTTTTTAATGTGAAAAGAATTATTTCACATATTTAAAAAATGCCACATAAATAAAAGTCACACAAAAAGGGCTGAAATTAATCCATACACAACTACACTCCATTCAAATTCCTTGGGCGATTTTAGGGATGGAAAACCCTAAAGAAATCCGATGTCAAAGATGGTAATATTACTGTTAGATCCATATCAGCTATCAATCACGCGTCACGTGCCTAAACATAGTGCAGCTCACACCTGTGTCTAGTCATCATGTTGTGTCTAATAGAAACAAACTTGTGTATAATTTTGTGTTCAATTGGAACAAGGCAAAGTTCAAGTGTCTAAATGAAAATTTTGGGTAAGTTTAAGGGGCCGGATATGTGTTTGGCCTATTATTTTTAACAACTTGAAAATCAATTTCACTTATATGATCGATTTGAGAAACAACTGAATTGAATTTTTGCTAATTAGTTAATTTAAATACTTGATTACTATCAATATTATTTACTTATTGAATATTATAATTGTGATCAACTTTGTATAGTTAATTAATATCTTGTGCTTTACGTCATTATATATTTTACAAAAAGAATGAATTTAAGAGAAAAGTTGAAAACAAACCTCTAACAATTGCTTTAAAAGTAGTCTCTCACTATTACTCGCCAACTTAAAGTCCAACAAACAATATCATTTTTGACTCCATTATAAAGTTTATTCAGCTATTGCTTTCAATTGTAGGTCCCATCGATGTTTCGAGCATGAAAAACTACATTAAAAAAAATAGTTAGATTAATCAAGAAAAGTTATTATCAATTGCTTGTATTATTTCACAAATGTAGACTCTAAATAATCAAGAAATTGCACGATACAAAACAAACAAAAAAATTCTAGCGTGAATAAAATGGACAATTACAAATTCTAAAGAAACAATAAGTTTTAAATTTGAGATTACAAAACTGTGAAATCTCAATACATCTGTGTAACTAATTAAGGAATGAGTTACTTGAGAATGAGTAACTATTTTTTGAGAAGGTATTTACTTAGAGTGAGCAACTTTTATGATCATTAGATGGAAAGCAGACAAATAATTATCCATCATGAACAGTCAACCTTAAAAAGATCTATCAGCAGAGTTTTATTATCGATGACTTAATCACCAGCCATCCAAACAAATATTTGTTAATACAAGTAAAAAATAATTTTGAGTAGGCCACGGCCAGTAGCGTACGCAGAATGTTTCACAAGCAGTATCGCTATAAAGAAGTAAATAAGAGAGTAAATCATTGCAATGACAAATATCATATTAAAAGGTTGAAATTTTTTTTACAATATTTTTCAACCTATCACACTCAACAAATCATTGAGGATTAGAATGTATGACACAATGACCATAAAAAATATATTTAGAAAAAAATGTGATTTAGGTTGAAAAGTACTTTTTTGAAGATATGTTGTTATTGTATGTCGCATGACGATAGTTTGTATAATATTTTGAAATGCTAAACTTTTTGCCATGTATCAACTTTTGAGCAATTAAATAAAATTCTTCCAAAAATCACCCGTTTTTTTGACTTATTCGTCCTTTCTTGCAAGCTAGATAAATTTTAAGATGTTAAATTTGATTTAGAAAGTTGTGAAAGATACTTTTGAAAAATATATCTTCCACTAAATTACAAATCAAAAGATTAATTTAGATTAATCCCATGTAATTTCATAAAATTCAACAAATAAGAAAACATTTGACTTCTTCAAGTTTTGAAAATTCTAATTAAAAAGAAGAAGAAGAAAAAAGTAAGAAAACTTATTTTATCCCTTTATTTTTTATTTTTTGAAAATTCTTACAAATATATCTAATATTTTTTTTCGACAAAGCGATGTCGGATGACGCCTCATAACTCAAGGTGCGTCCGCCCCTGGCCACGGCACAGTAGCAGAGAAGCTACCTACTTTAGATTTCATGACAAACATTATCAAGATACAAAGTCAGCATAATTTAGTTAAGACAAATAATTGCATAGAAAATACTCCAATAAAGTAGTAAGCAAAGGTGAATCAAAACTCAACCTGGTTTGTTACGGCCCTGGCCATTCTATGGAATTCTTTCTTCATCACACTTGAAGCTTGTTTTGCTTTGTGGTCTTCGATGTAGCAAGCAACACATTTATCTTTGTTCTGATAGTCACAGTTTTCTTATTTGCTAGACCTAAAGAATGAAAAAATCATAATTTAACAAATAAGTTTAATTAAAAATTTAACTATAATACTAACAAATAATATATCAAAATGTAGTTGAATAACATAATCAAAACTAACCTACAAGTATTATGTGGCGGCAGCATAAACATGACTATCAACAATAAACACAACGAAAACTAAAAGATTATGACATATTTGACATAATTATGTGAAATTCAATTAAAACAAACAAAACCTTCAAACCCCCCTCCCTTCAATAACCCTAGCTTTTTTCAAGAAAAAGGTTAACATCGCTTTATTTACGCGTACTACAAACATGAAATTATCAAAATGAGAGAATTCATTGTCAATTGTTGATTATGTATAATTCATATATAATCTTTAAATTTATTAACTAAAAGGAATAAAAGATTATAATAATGAATGCGAGAAGACACTTGAATCAAAACCAAACCAAGAAGAAAAGGCAGAAGTAGAAGAAGCGGCATATTTTCCGGAAATTTGATCAAAATATTAGTTAAATAGTATTGTAGAAATTCTTTTTTATATAAGGTAAAATTCTAATTGATTTAAAAGTGTTAAATAGTATAATTTCTTATCAAATATAAGGATTTTAATTAATTTTAAAGTCCTACAATAATTAAACGCGATCTTCAGCCGACTTTGTTTTTGGGGGAATTCATATTCAACCAATTTTTTTTACCTTTTCCTTTTGGGGTCTTCAGCGTCCTTTTTTTTTGGGAGAATTCTTCTTCAAAATTCTTTTACTTTTCTTTTAGGGTCTTCAACCGACCCTTTTTTTGAGAATTCTTATTCACTCTTTTTTTTTTGAATTCTTATTCACCCATTTTTTTTGTGTTGGGAAAAGTCATTCTTAATTAAAGAAAAATAGTGAAAAAATAATTTTATCTATTGCGAAGTCTTTTAATGAAGGGTAAAAAGTTTAAATCATATTATAAGGTCCTTCACACTTTTATTTGTGATCAACATACATGTAACTTACCAATTTTCAGAATGGTAAAACATCTCAAAATATCTCCACTTGGCCTGTTTTTGCTCCACGTTGAATTGCCTCTAGAATTCTTAGAATGATCTCATGTTCAACACTTTGCTTATGAAAATCCTTCATGTATGATTGGATCGAAGCATCATGGAGAATTTTTTTGAGATTAAAAGTATATTTAAAGAGGAACAATGAGACTCAACAAAATTTTAGAAAGCATCTCTGACTCCTTAAATCCTCATCAAACTTTTTCCGGTTGACAAACTGTTGTCCTAAACTAATATTTGTTCTCAATAGATTGTTTCATAATTCCACCGTAGTTGAATTTTGTTCTTCGTATCTAAAAAACTCCTAAACCTAAACCAAAACCTACACATAAAAAAAAAGAAAAGATATATATTCTCTAATAAGAAATGACAAACAATTATCCTAAACCAAAATTAAAACCTAAGCCTAGACAAAAACCTAAAGACATATATGCCGAAGAACGGCAAAAGACTACCCTAAACCTAGACCAAAACCTAAACATATATAAACAAGGAAAACACATGTAATAAAAAATGGCAAATCATTATTAGTGTTTACAAATGCAATTTTATCTATAAATAATTAATTTAAGGAAAATCATAAATGACAATTTTGTCTATTGTGAAGTCTTTTAATGAAGGGCAAAAAGTTTAAATCACATTATAATTAGGTCATTCACACTTTTAATATAGTATAGATATGGATGTACAAGAAAAATAACAATTAATGATAAAATAAAGAGTAACTTACATAAAACACATATTTTTGAGAGCTAATTACTCTTTTTCCCACCTCACTTCGCTCGGATACATCGCCCCAAGGCGTGATACATCGCCCCAAGGTATGATACATGCCTCACCTCTGGATAATTACCTTTGATACATCGGGGCGATGTATCACGAGGTGAGGCGTTGTATCACAACCTGGAGCAATGTATCAGAGTGTTTACATGTGGTATATTAAGTAATTAAAATAAAATAGTGAGAGAGTTAAAGGAGGTATGTCTCTTTTGGTAGTTTAACCTAAAATAAATGTGTCATTTGTTTAAATGCTATAAATAAATATTGTATGTCAATTATATGTACTGGTGAATTATATTCATTACCAAGTCCGAATTACAAATCAAGCAGGATTATTACACAACCTGTAACTCAAAAGGGAATACCCTAACAGAACTACAAAGTGCCTAGTAAACTGTGACTAAAGATAAACTTGATCTAACAGCTTAAATTATGTACAACTGAGAACTATCAAATGAGACTGGTGTTGAACATACAATGTTGCAGATTCTGTTGCAAAGCTCTTGGAGATCTAATCTCATTCTTATTCTGAAAATAAGAAGAGAAGATGTAAAATAGGTGTGAATTAGATTTAGTCGTGTTTTATAGATTATACTCTCTCTGTTTTTTTAAAAATGACTTATTTTTTTTAGTCCCTTCCAAAAATAATGACCCTTTTCTTTTTTGGTAACACTTTAATTTCAACTTTTCACGTGACATGTTTAAGACCACAAGATTAAAGGAAATTTTGGTATATTTGACATAATTTTAATTTAACACCACAAGATTCAAAAGATTTTTTTTTTCTTAAATTTTGTGTCAAGTTAAAATATGTCATTCTTTTTAAAGCGGAGAAAGTATAAACTGTGAAAGAAAAGTAAGCAATTGAAAAATCAAAAGTAAGAAAAAAGAATTAGAATTGCTTGCACCAAAAGAATCAGCAAATTTCAATAAAACTTATATAAAACTATAGGTCTTGATCTCTAAACTAACCAAATAATGATCAAACAAATAATGTCCAACTTCCCAGAGAATTTTTTTTCCTTTTATTAACAACTCAAACATATAAAAAATTCAATAGCTTATCGTTTGTGTGTCATAGCAATTCCCTACAAGCAAATCGCATTCAAAGGCTTAAACAATGTAGGAGAATGCACAGCTCACTGCTCATCCATATATATGCCATGTCCTTTTTCAATACTCATCCTAAGTCGCAATTCTCATATAGGACCACCTAATTAAGAAATCTTGACAATCCTTTTGTCAATTGCATGTATTACTAATCCCTAATCAACAATAAAATTAGTCAGACCAATAATAAATAGCTATAAATAAGAAAATCTAACTGGTGCAACACAAGCACAACTGCTAAGTTTAGCTTTTGGGCCACCATTATTGCTGCTAAGTATAAAAAAAAATACTTTCATGAACTATTGAAACAATTAAGCCCCAACAAATAAACCAATAGATACAACATCTATTTAAACCTTAAGTACAATTTCACCTCAAACCATCATTATCCTGCCCTATAATCAGCGAATACAAAAGGATACAACACACCTTTCTAAAGGTGCTCATCGACAATTTATTTTTGTCATTGATGGCTCAACTTGCGCTTCTTTGTGTGCTTCCTCAGTCGCTCCCGCCATTCTTCTTCTTCTATCTTTCGGAGTTCTTTTTCATCCTCTCCGGCCTCTTGCTATTTTCACACTGCGAAAACAAAGAGAAGAAAGAAAGCAGGTCAGGATTGTTTAATCCCTCATCTTGTTGTTTACTTCTACAGTAACCATTAGAGTACATTATCTTGACAAAGTATATATAGTACTATGCAGAAACATGAGATTATGTTAATCTTTTATATATCGATCTTAAACGGACCATGAACATAGTCAGTTGAACACAATGATTGTGGCTCAACGTGAAAACAAAATTGATGAAGAAGATCAATAGGTCAATCAATAAAAACTATGATGAATAAAAGTTAAAGGTGCATGAATAAAAACCAAGAAACGAAATTGACGAAGAAGCTCAATAAATAAAAACTATGATGAATAAAAGCTGAAATTATAAGGATTTTTATAGAGGTGGAAGATGCATAAACTTTTTGCCCAAAAATATTGCAACCGACCTGAAAGTTTTTGTCGTTCTTTTTTTTGGACAAAAACCCATAATCAGTTGATTATTTGGAGGACTTAGGAATTATATTTTGAGTAGAAACCTACTTAGGAATTATATTTTTAGTAGAAATCTTTTGCCAAATATTTTTAACCCGTGTTATTTTGTGAAAATATTTTACCAATTATTTTTCAAGCGTGTCTTTTTTTTTTTTGTGGAATATTTTTTTTATATAATTATTAATTGAATGAAAAAAGTCATATGCATTAATTTGAGGGGAGAAGTGAGTCGTTCCTTTTTTGGACAAAAACCCTTATTAGCTGATTATTTGGAGGACTTAGAAATTATATATATTTATTAATTAAATGAAAAAAGTCATATGCATTAATTTGAGGGGAGAAGTGAAAAAACAATTTTGTCTAAAGCGGAGACTTTTAATGAGGGGCAAAAAGTTTGAATCACATTATAAGGTGCTCCACACTTTTAATATAATATAGACTAGTTTTAGTGTACGCGCTTTGCGCGTGATTTAAGCAAAAAAAAAAAGTTCGTAATAGACAAAATAACATTACTTTTATTGAAGGGCAAAAAGTTCAAACCATATAACAATTTATGGTTCCTAGGATATCGAGTAAAAAAATCTATAGACATCATCGGACACAGTACAACAATATTAACACACAAAATAGTGATCATGTAACAAAAATTATAGACTAAGAATCTACTGAATCTGTTCAAAAATTATTTGAAGTACATGATAGGATTACAGTTTACAAAAAGGAAGCTACACCAATTTTGAAATTATAGAGCAAAAAGTAAGGATGAGAATAAACGGATGATCCATACTTTATTTTTCAAGAAGTAACAAACTGTTGTCCATGAAACAGTATGCAACATTGGCTTAGAGTGGTTCAATATTATTCGGGAAAAAAAAGAAAGAGAAAAATCTTTGATTTTCCCGACTAAAGTGCTTGTTTCATTCAATTATTCGATTAGAAATTTTTCAACTGAAAGAGAAACACAAAAAATTATCAAAAGAAAAGAATTCATTATTAATTTTATAATCAAATCTGAAGAACCAAAATAGAATCATAGAAAAAAAGAGATAAAAATCATAACTACCTAATTTTCATGCAAAATCACACAATAATACAACATAATATTTTAAAAAAAAAATTGAAAAAGGCAAAACCATGAAATTTAAGAACACGAGAAAAAAAACTTACAATGTATCCGATTGACATGAAGACGAACTCACAAGCTCTTCCTCCTCTTCCTCTCTCTCTCCTTTTTACCCATCAAAATAAGAAGAAAAAAAAATATTATCGCAAATATTTTTGGTGTTCAAAAATAAACCAAACTTTGAAACTTTTAATTCCTTCTCAATTGTTTGTTTGGATGTATTTTTGGTGAAAAAGTATATTAATAATAAATATTCACGATAAATTGAACCAACTAAACCTAGACAACTTACAAAACAAAAATTACCTCTTATCATATATTTTAGTACTCTTAATTTAATAAAAAAAAGTTTTACCATATATTTTAAAGTCTTGATTCCATATATTTTAGGAGTTAATATTATAAATATAATTAGATAATTATTTGAGAAAAATAGTGACAAGACAATTTTATCTATTGCAGAGTCTTTTAGTGAAGGGCAAAAAGTTTAAATCACATTATAAGATCCTTCACACTTTTAATATAGTATAGATTAGTTTGGTTTACGCGCTTTGCGCGTGATCAAAACGCGTACCTTATTTAACAACAAACACTAAGAATAAAATAGGACTGAGCTACAAACTTCATCACTAAATTGCTCGTAGTTAAAAAAAAAAAATTCATAGTTAATACATTACTAAATTGAATTAACGATGATCAATTTTACTGTTTATCTTTTCATCCATAAGTCATGTTTATTTGTAGTAAAATAACTTAATATATAAAAAAATATTGAGATTTTTCATTTTTTATAATAAATATAACAAAACTATATATATGATAGTTCATTTAAAATACATTTAATTTTTTACTATTTCATCATAATCTTCATTGGGTAGTTCATCTTCAGAAAAATAGAAAAACAATGCGTAATTTCACGAACAAATAAATATATGCATCTTAGTCATATTTTATAGTCTTCTTCAATTTTCATTAGTCTCCTACTGCATATATACAAAACATCCGATAGTCGTATATCAAATACTTGTACGCAAAATTTCTATACAAAATATATACAAGAATTTCTCATAGAATAAAAATTAACTCTTAGATCATACTAACAAAGAACAAAAGATTAAAAAAAAAAAAAGATTCAAACTCTACAAATCTTATGAACCCAAACACGGAAGTATACCCATGACTTGATTGGAAGCCGTCAACTTTAACTTGCAGGACAGGACATGTAGTTTTAAAATAAAACTAAAATAATATTAATAAGAAAAGTGTATATTACTATAACAAAACGATAAAACAAATCAAACAAATAAATAAATTTTTCACCTCACATTATATTCACTGTATAATTGCATGGGTGTAAAGCGACGAACTCCATACGTATGTACCAAAAGAAACATTAGTAATAGTCAACAAAACGAATGAGAACATAAAAATTAATAAAATATTATAAAATAATAAACTAAGAAGGAAGAAGAATATATTAGAGAGGGAGAGAAGTTCTTATTTCTTTTGAGGGTTCTATTACACTGAAGGAAAACCTTTATTTATAGGAGAAAACTGACTTGGTCAAAAAGTTAGGGTTTCTAACTTTTCTCCAAAGAAACAGAGTAGACATTCACTATAATATAATAAATATATTAATTATAACATAAAAGATGTTTACACACCATCACAACTGATAGTAATCCAATGATAGAAAAGGTTAAAATTGATCCCCGAACGAATGTGGTTCAGGTAAATGATGATGGTTCCGAAGAGGATATTCCTTCTACTTCCGAGATGGAGTTTGATTTAAATAATACTTAATGTTTTCACAACAAATTGATTTTAGCCCAGGTTCCCTGGCAAGAAAACATATCCAAAAGGATTTTTTTAGTGAAAAATGGAACCGGTTTAAAACATGGTTTTTTGATACTTATAGTAAAGAAGATATGAATAATATCTCTCAAGAGTTGTATGAAACTTGTGCATTACATAATCAAATTATGTGTTTCGTTCCTTGATTTATAACCACTTATCTACCGTTATATGTTAATGTGATTGAAAGAACTTATAAAGATAGTAGTGGTAATCTCACAAAAGCGATTTACCCTTCGCATTCACCGTTTATATTACCTAATAATACAAGTATTAGTTTTACCGCTTTTCAAAAAATCGTTGATGAAGATATAGCTTCAGTCAGCATTTATGAGATTAATAAACTTATTACTCAAAATAATTATTAGTTTGTATGTTAAAGTTTTAGGTGAACATATTAGTTCCCTCGATAAAAAACTTGATGAATTAACTATTTTGATAAAAGGTTTAAAAGATGGTATAACTAGTTTAAATATTGCTAGTTCTTCAGATACAAAAAATGATCCTCAGATTGTTGCAACTCATGTTCAAAGACCCCCTGAGATTCAGTAATTTAAATTTAAATCTTTAAATGATTTGGAAGAACTTCTTGATAAAAAGTTTTCTGGTTTAAATATAAAACCAATAGATTTATCAAAAGATTTTTCGGATAAAATAGAAACAACTGTTAATTATAAAAATGATGTTTCTTTAGAGTTTAATAAACTCGGAGGTTATCCTAGAAGAAATAATAGCTATAATAAACCCAGCATGCAGACTTATTATTATCCTCGTCCTACTCCTCAAGATGTTTTGATAGAGGAACGAGATTGGAATCAGACTAATACATCTTATAATGATTCCAAAATTTATGAATGGAATCTTGATGGCTTGACTGATAGACAGCTTACTATTCTTGTACATAGAATGCTTATGTATTCCACTATCTGTAAGAGTGTTAAAAATACAGATAGAACTATTTGTAAAATGATTGTTGCAGAATTTACCGGCCCTCTTCGAGGATGGTGGGATAACTACCTAAGTATAGAAGAGAAAGCTTCTATTATTAATGCAGTAGCAGCTAATGAAAGTGTTGATAACCTAGGCATGGCTCTAGTGAGAAATAGAGAAGATGCCGTTTATACTCTGGTTCTAACTATATTAGAACATTTCAATAGTAGATTTACCAATCAGCATGAAACTATTCGAACTTTGCTTAATGGACTAAGATGTCGAATCTTAAGTGAGTTTCAATGGTACAAAGATACCTTCCTAAATAGGGTTATGGAATTACCCGAAAATAAATATGATCATTGGAAAGCCAAGTTTATAGATGGGCTTCCCTCCTTATTTGCTGAAAGAGTTCGAAAAACTCTAAGGGGTAGTCATACTGAAATTCCCTACAAAGATTATACTTATGGTAAGCTTATTGGAGTTTGCACCCAAGAAGGGTTAAATCTATGTAATGAATTGGCTATGTCCAGACAGCTTAAGATGGATAAGCTTAAAGAAAGATCTCAGCTTGGAGACTTTTGCACTCAGTTCGGTTTACTCGGACCTTCTGCCTATAATAAAGAAAAAAGCAGATACTATAAGTCCTCTAGAACTGAAGAATTCCACAGGAAAAGGAGATCTAGACGTAGGACTAAGGAAGAACGTGAAGCTAGAAAAAGCTTTCGTAAGTCTACTAGATTTACCAAAGATAGATCAGGAAGAGATCTGTCAAAAATCAAATGTTATAAGTGTGGAAACTTTGGTCATATAGCCCCCAACTGTAAGTTAACTAAGTTGAAAACTTTAGAATTAGATGATGAGACCTTTGATAAAGTATATGGTCTGTTATACACATCTGGTTCGGATGCAGATTACTCCGATTCTAATTCAGGTTCTGATATAGAACTTCTAGATTTTTCAGATAATGATAAAGGAAATGATCATTGTACTACTTGCAACTATGAAGACGATGAGATTTATAAGTTGCAATCACAATTCCAAGATCTTGGTGTCAGCACGATCACTTCAGAAAACGTGATCGAACTTTTAAAAGAAGTTTCTGATAACAAACTTCGAGAAAGAATCATCAATCTAGCTACCACTTATGAGGCTAGTTCAAGTTCTTCCAGAGATAATAAAAGGATGATTTTGAATATTTTACTCCTTATTCTTTCAAAGAGGTTGATAACCGTCTTATGAGTAAAAATGATTTTTCTGAAAGAAATTCTTCTTTAATCTATTTAAAAGAAGAAATTGAAAATTTAAAAAAGGAGATTAAATCTCTTAAACAAAATTAAATGATTTTCGATCATAGAATTACTCAGATTGAGACTAATGATTCTGGTATTGCAAAAAATGATTATATTTCTGCAAAAAATAAATAAAAAGATATTTCTGAACCAAACCCTAAAAATGATATATTTTTAGGACTTATGCAAGTTATTACTGCTCATAAATGGTATGTTAAATGTACTATTTTGATTGATTATAGTTTTTTCATCACTAACATTGCCATGACTGATAGCGGTGTTGATGTTAACTGCATTCAGGAAGGCTTAGTGCCTACAAAATATTTTCAAAAAACCACTCATATGGTTAAATCCGCATCAGGACATGCTTTAGATATAAAATATAAACTACCTAATGCTAATATTTGCCAGAATAAGGTTTGCATTCCTCATTTCTTCTTTCTGGTAAAATATCAGTTATACCCTCCAATTATACTTGGAACCCCGTTTATAAATGTAATCTATCCTTTTACATGCATAGATTCAAAAAGATTTTCTGCTACGTATAAAGATAATAAGATAAGTTATACTTTTGTTACAGATCCAGTAACTAGAGATATTAATGCACTTATTAATATGAAACAAAAGCATGTTGATTATTTACAATTGGAAATATTTAGTCTGAATATATTCGACTCTATGAATTCTTCTAAAGTAAGGGAAAAATTAAATTAATTTCCGAGCAGATGGTCGTTGATATCTGTGCTGATCATCCTAGTGCTTTCTGGAACCGAAAAAAGCACATTGTTACCCTTCCTTATGAGGATAATTTTTCAGAAGATAATATTCCCACTAAATTCCGTTCTTGTCAGATGAATGCCGAGTTAGTGGAACTCTGCAAAAAAGAAATTGATAATTTATTATAAAAGGGTTTGATAAAAGCTTCCAAGTCTCTTTGGTCCTGTACTGCATTTTATGTTAATAATGCTGCAAAAAAGGAACGTGGCTGTCACGACCCAATTTCTCGGTCATGATGGCACCTACAACCCCCGGTAGGTGAACCAATCCCCGTAGCCCAGAACAGTTAGTAATGGGCTACTATCTAGCAAATAAGGGAACAAGACGAATAAAATAGATAACAGGGATATAAATATATACATATGCGGAAACTAAACCAAACCCCAAGACCTGGTATCATAGTATAAGGCCAAACTACATACATGGAGTGCAAATAAACCAAACTATATATACAGATGTCTCTGAATGGTAATAGAGTACATGAAGCAAAAGATAAACTAAAGCTAAGCTCCGATCGCCAAGAGCTCACTCTCAGCCTGAAGTAGTCTCCAACAGATCTCCAAAGCAGCGAGAATTCACAACGATCTAACCGGCGATGGCCCACGCTAGATCTGCACCCAAAATGCAGGGGAGTAGCGGGTGAGCACCAAAAATGCGAAGCATAGGTACCCAGAGGTATCATAGGCCCGACTGGGCACATATAAAGATAAAAGCGCAGTAACTAGACAGAATAGAAGGCAAGTAGTTCACAAAATCAACGAAAGGTACACAGGAACAGCCCAGAAGGGAAATCAACAGAACCACATGTGAGGCTAGTAAGCAGAATATACACATCATAGGCACAGGTGAAAGTAAGAAACAACGCACCTGGGGTCCTTGCAACAACAGTGTATACAAAATAAATTTACGAAATGGACGGTATACCGGTAACCTCAAGTGTAAGAAGAAGAGAGAAAGAGTAATAATAGGCATGCTCAGAGACATGAATCAAACTCAACCAATCATACCAATCTCATGCTTATCCATAATAGAGAACAATCCTGTAAGTAAAAAGCAAAAGTCTACCTACAGTCCCCCGGCCGCCCATACAACCGAGGAACATAAACAAGTGAAAACAAACCCTCCGGCATCCCATACTACCAGAGCGTACAATCAGCAAATAGCAAACAAGGGTGGAGCCTCAAACAATGAATGATATGATGCATGAAGATCTCAAGTGCCATGGTATCTCTGTATGTACCTCCTCCGGCGCCGATTCGGCCCAGCAGGTAGGTTCCATGGAAGGACTCTGCCCGTATACCTCTACTCCACCGTATACCCCTCCTCCGGCACACACAGCCCATAGCCCCTGGCCCGGATGGCAAGGTCCATGGAGGTCCCAGACCCCATACTAAAACTCAGTATCAGAACATGTCGCCCGGAAGCAAGTCCGGTATCAGGATGGAGACCCAGTCTCGATTATGCAATGCCCAGACCCTGTCCAGGACTAAAGTAGTAGGAAAATGTCTCAAAACCCCTCCAAGGGTACCCGGGCGTAACCGGGTCTAAACAGTAAAAAGTCATCTCAGGTGCTCGGTCCGACCGAGGCTAAAAATCATCTCAAGTAGCAAGAAAACTCAACTAGCACTCCGGCCCTGCCGAGTCTAGTGTAGTAGTAAAACTGGTGTTTTAAAACATAATTTTACTTTCTTTTACCCAAGAATACTCTCAAGTCAAATCAACCATTTCCAAATCATTTCCATAAAAAATGGGCCCCCCGGGCCATGCAAGGTTTAGAAAATAGTGCCAGTAGGCCCGAAGCCAAAACAATAGTAAAACACGAATAAAACCTCTTTATATGCATGGAAATGGTATGATCACACACAATAGCTGCCCAGCAGCTTACAATCAACCTATCGACCCTGCACAGGCCCACAGCTACTCAGCAAGCATAACCAGCCTAAAAGGATATTTCTATGCCCGGGACTCGCGGACATTCCCAAAATCTCACCTCCTATGTTCCATAGTCAACAAGGCCTCACAGGACCGCAAGGGTAAATAAAATATATCGGCAAACACTACAAGCAACGGAGGAACAAAAGTAGGCGGACATGAATAAAGCGGTCGAGGTCTGTGGTACCAACCTAATAAACCAACCCAAGGATGCCCATTAATACAATTTTATTTTATATATACGGAGTCTAAGAAAAATAAACCGTAACCTACCTGTCGTCCGATGACAAGATGCTAGAACGATGTCCAAGCTCGAACCACTCCGAGAAAATCCAAAACTAGATCAGAATCGGATTTGGGCTTGGATAACTTGACGTAGATAATTGATTTTCTTTTCAGAAATTGAATAATTAACAAAAAGTATTCCTCTCACAATACTCCTCACGTAATAAGCTCATATGTATAGTACCAAAGTTGCCTTTTTGGGCAAGATGGTGTAAAGTGGGCTTATATATACCCAGCACTAGTGAATCATTTCACAATTGGTTTTATTCAATTGAGAAAGTGCCACCAACACTGCCTAACTTTGTTGTACAAGGCCTTCACTTCCATGTGAAAGTGGAGGTGGCAACAAATTCTTCCCGTTAGGTATATACTCGGGTATTGCGTAAATTCGTGGTAAAATAAATATAATATTTTAAATATACCATAATTCATAGAAAATTATTTCAAACAAAACCTACTATATTATAATAATAAATTTTAACACACTAATTTTACTATCTCCATTAAAATAATACAATGTAAAAAAACTTTATAAAATAAATACATAAACCATTATAACGTTTCAAAAATATTTCCCATAAACCTTTAAAATATTTTGAAAAGGCAATACTAATATAGTTTTTACCAAATTCAACTTTTAAATAAAATATTTTCAAATACACGCACGATGCTAATAAAATTCTTAAGTTTAGGCTCGTAATTCGCCAACGCACGATTTTGATACTCAAGAATTCTCTCGAGATCCTCCCTTATGTTTTATTACTGTTTCGGAACTGAAATGGCATTTTAAAATGTGAAGTCGAGGATTAAATCGCGTTTAACCCGACCCGATTCGCGACCCGGTTCATAACCCATTTTCTGTCAGACAGTCCGCGGTAAAACAGTCATAACTTTTTACTCCGAGATCATTTGGACGTGAGGTTTTGTGATTTGGAAACTAGACTCGTAGACCTTCGATTTGGTATCTCGGGGGACTTATAACTCTTTATATATTGGGAGAAAAGCCCTAAGACATTTTACCCAAAGTTCAGAAAATTTGTTAAAGATCTTACGATAACTTTTGTCGATTTGCCTGGCTTCAAACTTAAACGTGGAAATGACTGGAAGGGTCATTACATCATCCACTACTAAAAAGGGCTTTCGTCCTCGAAAGTCAAGGTCAAGGGGGTACCTGAAGGCTCAAACAGCTGCAGATACTGGGCCCGCATATCTCTCTCAGTCTCCCAGGTAGCCTCCTCGACTGGACGGTGCCTCCACTGAACCTTAACAACCGGGATCTCTCGAGACCTCAATCTCCTGACATCTCTGGCCAAAATAGCTGCCGGCTCCTCAACAAAGGCTAAACCCTCATCCAACTGAACTGGATCCCACTGCAACACATGAGACTCATCTGAGACATACCGACGTAACAACGAAACATGGAACACAGGATGTATCGCTGAAAACATCGGAGGCAAGGCTAGCTGATAGGCAACGCTACCAACCCTCTGAAGAATCTCAAATGGCCCAATGTATCTGGGGCTAAGCTTGCCCCGCCTACCAAATCTCATCACGCCTTTCATGGGCGATACCCAGAGAAACACCAAGTCACCGACACTAAACTCCAAGGCACGAAGCCTACGATCAGCATAACTCTTCTGCCTGCTCTGAGCTGCCCGAAGTCTGTCCTGAATCACTCGGACCCGGTCTAAGGAATCTTGAAGCAAATCTGTGCTTTGTGGCCCAACACTGAAACCATCAAACCAACCTACTGGTGCCCTGCAACGCCTGCCATACAAAGCCTCAAAAGGTGCCATGCCGATACTCGAATGGAAGCTGTTATTATAAGCAAACTCTGCCAAGGGAACAAACTGATCCCAAGAACCTCCAAAGTCAAGAACACAGGCTCGAAGCATGTCCTCCAAAATCTGAATGGTCCTCTCGGACTGGCCATCTGTCTAAGGGTGGAAAGCGGTACTAAGATGAACCTCTGTACCCAAATCTCGCTGGATAGCCCTCCAAAACTGAGATGTGAACTGAGTGTCGCGATCTGAAATAATAGAAGCTGGGACCCCATGCAACCGAACGATCTCACGAAGGTAGATCTGAGCTAACCTTTCTGCGCCATAAGAAGTCTGAACCGGCAAGAAATGTGCCGACTTAGTCAGCCTATCAACAATCACCCATATGGAATCAAAACCATGAGAAGTACGAGGCAAACCAACAACAAAGTCCATAGTAATCCCTTCCCACTTCCACTCAGGAATGGGAAGTCGCTGCATCAAACCACCAGGTCTCATGTGCTCGAACTTAACCTGCTGACAGTTAGAGCACCGAGATACGAAATCCACTATATCCCGCTTCATACCACTCCACCAGTAAAGCTGCCTCAAGTCTCTATACATCTTTGCTGTGCCAGGGTGAATGGAGTATCTAGTACAATGTGCCTCATGAAGTATCAACTGAATCAAATCACTAATCCTCGGAACACAAAGGCGACTATCAAACCTCAGAACCCCATCTGAATCTAGAGTAGCCCGACTGGTCTCACCCTGAACAACCCAATCACAAAGGTCACACAACTGCTGATCCTCAAACTGACGGCTCTGAATCTGATCAACCAAAGTAGGACGAACCTCAATACTGGCAAGAACTCTGCTAGGATCCGACAAGTCAAGCCTAACCAAACGGTTAGCCAAGGACTGAATGTCCAAGGCCAACGGCCGCTCT
>QJPP01002660.1:0-143277 GCA_003996215.1 Jaltomata sinuosa
AACTCAGCATAATCTCACTCTGAGATTTGTTAGCTTGCGATTCATATGCTACGATTGCCAACTACGGATCATAAAATAGGACTATTGTCACGACCCAATTTCTCGGTCATGATGGCACCTACAACCCCCGGTAGGTGAACCAATCCCCGTAGCCCAGAACAGTTAGTAATGGGCTACTATCTAACAAATAAGAGAATAAGACGAATAAAGTAGATAACAGGTATATAAATATATACATATGCGGAAACTAAACCAACCCCAAGACCTGGTATCATAGTACAAAGCCAAACTACATACATGGAGTACAAGTAACCAAAACTATATATACAGATGTCTCTGAATGGAAATAGAGTACATGAAGCAAAAGATAAACTAAAGCTAAGCCCTGATCGCCAAGAGCCCGCCTTCAGTCTGAAGTAGTCTTCCATAGATCTCCAAGCACGAATCTCAACGATCTACCGGCGATGGCCCACACTAGGATCTGCACCCAAAGATGCAGGGGGTAGGGGTGAGCACCAAATGCGAAGCATAAGGTACCCCGTAGGTATC
Source organism: Jaltomata sinuosa (assembly GCA_003996215.1). Classification (NCBI taxonomy): domain Eukaryota; kingdom Viridiplantae; phylum Streptophyta; class Magnoliopsida; order Solanales; family Solanaceae; genus Jaltomata; species Jaltomata sinuosa. The sequence continues at coordinate 550 of QJPP01002660.1, forward strand.
ATAGGCCGACTGGGCACATATAAGATAAAAGAGCAGTAATAGACAGAATAGAAGCAAGTAGTCACAGAAATCAACGAAAGGTACACAGGAACTAGCCCAGAGGGAAATCAACAGAACAACAGATGAGGCTAGTAAGCAGAATATACACACCAAAGGCACAGGTGAAAGTAAGAAACAACGCACCTGGGATCCTTGCAACAACAGTGTATACAAAATAAGTTTACGAATGGACGGTATACCGGTAACCTCAAGTGTAAGAAGAAGAGAGAAAGAGTAATAATAGGCATGCTCAAGACATGAATCAACCCAACTAATCATAACAATCTCAAATCCAGAAACTAACAGTCTAGCAGTAACTAATCTCATACTCATCCCTAATAGAGAACAACTCTGTAAGTAAATAGCAAAAGTCTACCTACAGTCCCCCGGCCGCCCATACAACCGAGGAACACAAACAAGTGAAAACAAACCCTCCGGCATCCCATACTACCGGAGCGTACAATCAGCAAACAGCAAACAAGGGTGGAACCTCGAACAATGAATGATATGATGCATGAAGATCTCAAGTGCCATAGTATCTCTGTATGTACCTCCTCCGGCGCCGATCCGGCCCAGCAGGTAGGTTCCATGGAAGGCTTCTGCCCGTATACCTCTACTCCCCCGTATACCCCTCTTCCGGCACACGCAGCCCGTAGCCCCTGGCCCGGATAGCAAGGTCCATGGAGGTCCTCGACCCCATACCAAAACTCAGAATCAGAACATGTATCAAGATAGAGTCCCAGTCTCAATATCAAGATATAGAACCAGTCTCGAATATGCATGCCCAGACCCTGTCCAGGACTAAAAATAGTAGGAAAATATCTCAAAAAACCCCTCCAAGGGTGCCCGGGCGTCGCCGGGTCTAAACAGTAAAAAGTCATCTCATGTGCTCGGTCCAACCGAGGCTAAAAATCATCTCAAGTAGTAAGAAAACTCAACTAGCACTCCGGCCCTGCCGAGTCTAGTGATAATCGTAAAACTGTGATTTTTTAAACCACAAGTGAAATCAACCATTTCCAAATCATTTCCATCAAAAACGGCCCCCCGGGCCATGCAAGGTTTAGAAAACAGTGTCAGTAGGCCCAAAGCCAAAACCACTGTAAAACATCGATAAAACCTCTTTATATGCATGGAAATGATATGCTCACACACAACAATAGCTGCCCAACAGCTTACAATCAACCTACCGACCCTGCACAGGCCCACAGCTACTCAGCAAGCATAACCAGCCTAGAAGGATAATTCTATGCCCGGGACTCGCGGACATTCCCAAAATCCCACCTTCTATGTTCCAGAGTCAACAAGGCCTCGCAGGACCACAAGGGTAAATAAAATATATCCGCAAATACTACAACAACGGAGGAATAAAAATAGGCGGACATGAATAAAGCGGTCAAGGTCTGTGGTACCAACCTAATAAACCAACCCAAGGATGCCCATTAATACAATTTTATTCTATATATGCGGAGTCTAGGGAAATTAAACCGTAACCTACCTGTCGTCCGACGACAGCTGCTGGAACAACGATGTCCAAGCTCGAACCACTCCGAGAAAATCCAAAACTAAATCGGAATTGGATTCGGATTTGGGACGGAGTAACTTGACGTAGATAATTAATTTTCTACAACCAATTTTAATATAACCATGACATTAATTTGGTTCCACCAACCCAAAAGTTCCAATGCATCCAGTGAACTAGAGAACCATATATGTAGAAATATATTGTGTGTTAGGCATAATTGCCTTAAGTTGGCAGCAATATACAATTTAATGTAATCCACATGCTGCCACTAATCATCATGCTGTCCCAAATGATGCCACTACTAGTTGCTGCCTTCATCCTCCACTTACACGTGGGGATGGAGGTGGCAATCAATTCCTCTCCGTTAGGTAAATACTCGGGTATTGCGTAAATTCGTGATAAAAGAAATATAGTATTTTAAATATACCATAATTATTAGAAAATCATTTCCAATAAAACCTACTATATTATAATAATAATTTTCAACATAATTAAATTTACTATCTCCGTTAAAATATTATGGAGTATAAAAACTTTATAAAATAAATACGAATACACTTATATCGTATCAAATATATTTTCCATAAACCTTTAAAATATTTTGAAAAGGAAATAATAATATAATTTTTACCAATTTCAACTTTTAAATAAATATTTCAAATACACGCACGATGCTAATAAAGTTCTTAAGTTTAGGCTCGTAATTCGCCTACGCACGATTTCGATATTCAAGAATTCTCTCGGGATCCTCCCTTATATTTTATCACTGTTTCGGAACTGAAATGACATTTTAAAACGTGAAGTCGAGGCTTAAATCGCGTTTAACCCGACCCGATTTCGCGCGCGAGCTTCAGCAACCTCCGTTTTCTTGCCAGACGTCCGCGGTAAAACAGTCATAACTCTTTGCTCCGAGATTATTTGGACGTGCGGTTTTGTGCGTTGGAAACTAGACTCGTAGACTCGATTTGGTATTTCGGGGGACATTCTAACTCTTTTAATACATTGGAGAAAATTCCGAGACCTTTGCACGCCAAAGTTCAAGGAATTTGTTAAAGGTCTTACGATATCTTTTTTGTACGATTTGCTTGACTTCAAAACTCAAACGTGGAAATGACCGGAAGGGTCATTACATCATCCACTACTAAAAAGGGCTTTCGTCCTCGAAAGTCAAGGTTAAGAGGGTACCTGAAGGCTAAAATAGCTGCGGATACTGAACCCGCATATCTCTCTCGGTCTCCCAGGTAGCCTCGTCGACTGGACGGTGCCTCCACTGAACCTTAACAACCGGGATCTCTCGAGACCTCAATCTCCTGACATCTCTGGCCAAAATAGCTGTCGGCTCCTCAACAAAGGCTAAACCCTTATCCAACTGAACTGAATCCCACTGCAACACATGAGACTCATCTGGTACATACCGACGCAGCATCGAAACATGAAATACAGGATGTATAGCTGAAAACATCGGAGGTAAGGCTAACTGATAGGCAACGCTACCAACCCTCTGCAAATCTCAAACGGCCCAATGTACCTGGGGCTAAGCTTGCCCCGCCTACCAAATCTCATCACGCCCTTCATGGGCGATACACGGAGAAACACCAAGTCACCGACACTAAACTCCAAGGCACGAAGCCTACGATCAGCATAACTCTTCTGCCTGCTCTGAGCTGCCCGAAGTCTGTCCTGAATCACTCGGACTCGTCTAAGGAATCTCGAAGAAATCTGTGCTCTGTGGCCCAGCACTAAAACCATCAAACCAACCTACCGGTGATCTGCAACGCCTGCCATACAAAGCCTCAAAAGGTGCCATGCCGATACTCGAATGGAAGCTGTTATTATAAGCAAACTCTGCCAAGGGAACAAACTGATCCCAAGAACCTCCAAAATCTGGATAGTCCTCTCGGACTGGCAATCTGTCTGAGGGTGGAAAGCGGTACTAAGATGAACCTCTGTACCCAAATCTCGCTGAATAGCCCTCCAGAACTGAGATGTAAATTGGGTGCCTGTAATGACCCATCCGGTCATTTCCACGTTAAGTGTTGAAGTCAAGCAAATCGACAAAAGATATCGTAAGACCTTTAACAATTTTCTGAATTTTGGGTCAAATGTGTCGGGGCTTTTCTCCCAATATATAAAGAGTTAGAAGTCCCCCGAAATACCAAATCGAAGGTCTACGAGTCTAGTTTCCAACGCACAAAACCGCACGTCCAAATAATCTCGGAGCAGAGAGTTATGACTGTTTTACCGCGGACTGTCTGGCAGAAAACGGGTTACGAACCGGGTCGCGAATCGGGTCGGGTTTAACCCGATTTAAGCTTCAAATTTACGTTTTAAAATGCCATTTCAGTTCCGAAACAGTGATAAAATATAAGGGAAGATCCCGAGATAATTCTTGAATATCAAAATCGTGCGTAGGCGAATTACGAGCCTAAACTTAAGAATTTTGTTAGTATCGTGCGTATATTTGAAATATTATTTAAAAAGTGAATTTGGTAAAAATTATATTATTATTACCTTTTCAAAATATTTTAAAAGGCTTATGAAAAATATGTTTGGTACGATATAAGTGTTTACGTATTTGTTTTATAAAGTTTTTATACTCCGTAATATTTTAACGGAGATAGTAAATTTAATTATGTTAAAATTTATTATTATAATATAGTAGGTTTTATTGGAAATGATTTTCTAATAATTATGGTATATTTAAAATACTATAATTATTTTACCACGAATTTACGCAATACCCGAATATATATCTAACGGAGGGGAATTGGTTGCCACCTCCACCCCCACGTGTAAGTGGAAGGTGAAGGCAGCAATAGTGGACTGAAAGGTGGCAGCACATACTAATATATATATTAAGTGTTGGCTGAAAGTTGTTAATATACATGTATGTTGCTGAAAGTAATATACATATGTTTATATTACTGATTGCATACAATTATGCACAGTATTAAATACTCTTTCACGTGTGAGGTTTTGTGGTGAGAAAAATATAGTTGATAAAGTAAATCAATTATCTTGTCAAGTTATTTCTTCCCAAATCCAATTCCGATTCCGATTTAGTTTTGGATTTTCTCGGAGTGGTTCGAGCTTGGACATCGTGTTTCAGCAGCTTGTCGTCGGACGACAGGTAGGTTACGGTTTAATTTCCCCAGACTCCGTATATATAGAATAAAATTGTATTAATGGGCATCCTTGGGTTGGTTTATTAGGTTGGTACCACAGCCCTTGACCGCTTTATTCATGTCCGCTATTTTTATTCCTCCGTTGTTTGTAGTATTTGGCGATATATTTTATTTATTTACCCTTGCGGTCCTGTGAGGGCCTTATTGACCCTGGAACATAGACGGTGGGATTTTGGGAATGTCCGCGAGTCCCGGGCATAGAATTATCCTTCTAGGCTGGTTATGCTTGCTGAGTAGCTGTGGGCCTGTGCAGGGTCGGTAGGTTGATTGTAAGCTGTTGGGCAGCTATTGTTGTGTTTGAGCATATCATTTCCATGCATATAAAGAGGTTTTATCGATGTTTTACCGTGGTTTTGGCTTTGGGCCTACTGACACTGTTTTCTAAACCTTGCATGGCCCGGGGGCCGTTTTTGATGGAAATGATTTGGAAATGGTTGATTTCACTTGTGGTTTAAAATCATCAGTTTTACTATTATCACTAGACTCGGCAGGGCCGAAGTGCTAGATGAGTTTTCTTACTACTTGAGATGATTTTTAGCTTCGGTTGGACCGAGCACATGAGATGACTTTTTACTGTTTAGACCCGGCGACTCCCGGGCACCCTTGGAGGGGTTTTTCAGATATTTTCCTACTATTTTTAGTCCTGGACAGGGTCTGGGCATGCATATTTGAGACTGGTTCTATATCTTGATATTGAGACTGGGACGCTATCTTGATACATGTTCTGATACTGAGATATGGTATGGGGTCGAGGACCTCCATGGACCTTGCTATCCGGGCCAGGAGCTACGAGCTGCGTGTGCCGGAAGAGGGGTATACGGGGGAGTAGAGGTATACGGGCAGAGACCTTTCATGGAACCTACCTGCTGGGCCGGATCGGCGCCGGAGGAGGTACATACAGAGATACTATGGCACTTGAGATCTTCATGCATCATATCATTCATGGTTCGAGATTCCACCCTTGTTTGCTGTTTGCTGCTTGTACGCTCCGGTAGTATGGGATGCCGGAGGGTTTGTTTTCACTTGTTTGTGTTCCTCGGTTGTATGGGCGGCCGAGGGACTGTAGGTAGACTTTTGCTATTTATTTACAGAATGATTCTCTATTATGGATAAGTATGAGATTGGTACTGCTAGGGTGTTAGTTTCTAGATTTGAGGTTGATATGATTAGTTGAGTATTGATTCATGTCTTGAGCATGCCTATTATTATTCTTTCTCTCTTCTTCTTACACTTGAGGTTACCGGTATACCGTCCATTCCGTAAACTTATTTTATACACTGTTGTTGCAAGGATTCCAGGTGCATTGTTTCTTACTTTCACCTGTGCCTTTGGTGTGTATATTCTGCTTACTAGCCTCATCTGTGGTTCTGTTGATTTCCCTCTGGGCTAGTTCCTGTGTACCTTTCGTTGATTTCTGTGACTACTTGCTTCTATTCTGTCTATTACTGCTCTTTTATCTTATATGTGCCCAGTCGGCCTATGATACCTACTGGGTACCTTATGCTTCGCATTTGGTGCTCACCCCTACCCCCTGCATCTTTGGGTGCAGATCCTAGTGTGGGCCATCGCCGGTAGATCGTTGAGATTCGTGCGTGGAGATCTGTTGAGGACTATTTCAGGCTGAGGGTGAGCTCTTGGCGATCGGAGCTTAGCTTTAGTTTATCTTTTGCTGCATGTACTCTATTTCTATCCAGAGACATCTGTATATATAGTTTTGGTGTACTTGTATTCCATATATGTAGTTTGGCTCTGTACTATGATACCAGGTCTTGGGGTTTGGTTTAGTTTCCGCATTTGTATATATTTACATTCATATTATCCATTTTATTTGTCTTGTTCTCTTATTTGTTAGATAGTAGCCATTACTAGCTGTTCTGGGCTACAGGGATTGGTTCACCTACCGGGGGTTGTAGGAGCCATCATGACCGAGAAATCGGGTCGTGACAACTTGGTATCAGAGCTTTAGGTTCACCGGTGTCATCGGTATAGGAGCCAATGTCTAGTAGAGTCCTACGGATCGGGGCGGAGACGTCCGTACTCAATCTTTGGGAGGCTACAGTGGCATTTTAGGAAATTCAACTCTTTCATTGCTTCTGTGTCGTGCGTACTACCCTTGAAGTTTCTAGAAATCTCATTTATTCTACTTCATTCTTCCGCAGATGGTTCGTACGAGATCATCGGCAGCACGCGAGGATGAGCCTCCTACTCCAGCTAGGGGTCCAGGACGCCCTCAAACAGTGGCACCTGCTAGAGCTGTTAGCGTGGAGATAGAGCCCGAGCAGCATGTGGTTCAGGGGGAAGCCCAGGTACCACCAGCTCCAGTACCAGCTCCGGTACCAGCTCCAGTGCCCACTTCTGTGCCAGCTCCACCCACAGCTCCGTCTCCAGATATTCGGGGATTACTATTACAGCTTTTGGGTGTGATTGGAGAGCGGCCTTCGGAGGTAGCGCAGACATCCGCTCAGGGGGCAGCCCTGGGTGCACACAGCTTAGGCGCGCAGTCGACTACTATGGCTCCCCGTGCGGGGGTTATTCCGGTTCCATCTGTTGCACAGCCTCTTGCTCCTCGCCCAGTTATGACAGAGACAGAGCAGAAGGCGTTGGGCAGATTTTTGAGGTTAGCACCCCCGAGATTTGCGGGTACTTCTGGACAGGACCCACATGATTTTATTACCACCTGTGAGGAGATGTTGCATCATCTGGGTTTATTGGAGACTCACGGGGTTGGTTATACTACCTACCAGTTAGAGGGCCCAGCGAAGTTATGGTGGAGGGCTCAGGTTGCTTGTAGATCACCGTCGTCACCTCCGTTGACCTGGTCTAAATTTTATGAGGCCTTTATGGCCAAGTTCCTTCCCCAGAGTGATCGGGAGCGTCGTAGGGAGCAGTTCACTCACCTTGTGCAGGGATCTATGACTATCTCGGAGTATGAGACCCGTTTTCATCAGCTAGCACCGTTCGGAGCTATGATCATTCCTACTGAGGCTGATAGGATTCGCAGATTTGTGTGGGGTTTGAGGCCAGAGATCAGACAGCCAGCTGAGATATTGATTGCCAGTGGTCGGTCATTCCAGGCTAGTGTAGATTATGCCCATACTGTGGAGGACCTACAGCGACATGATCAGGGGTCCAGAGATAAGAGGCCTCGACATCAGGGTTTCTATAGTGGTTCTAGATATGGTGGTAGAGGTCCTGGCCAGTGGAGTCGGAGTTATCAGCCACAGCAGTACCAGGGTCAGTCCAGCCGACCGGTTCAGTCTTCCCTTCAGACTTTTGGTAGTACCCAATTCGAGCAGGGTCAGGGCAGCCATCAGGGCTATAGCGGCCAGTCTTCGAGGGGTACAGTTTCTGGGGCATCAGGTCGTGGTGGTCATACGGGATTTGCTGGTTCTTCTCGACAGAGTAGGCCGTTAGGGGCTTGTTTTAATTGTGGGGTGATGGGTCATTTTGCTAAAGATTGCTCTCAGCATGGTACAGTTCAGTTAGCCGAGCCTTTACGAGCGGTTCAGTCCCCTGCTAGAGGGGGTGGTTCGGCTTCAGATTAGAGGGAGTGCGCCACGCGGCTAGAGCAGGTTGGTAGGGATGGCGGTCGGGCAGGTTGAGGTCGTCGTCAGTTTTACGCGGTCCCTAGGAGACCAGAGGCAGAGGCCTCAGATGCTGTGATTACAGGTACGATTTTTGTGTGCCATCAGTCTGCTATGGCTTTATTTGATCCTGGATCCACTTGTTCATATGTATCTGCCTACTTTGTGCCTTGTTTGGGTTGGCTAGTGAGCCATTATCTGTTCCTGTTTCTGTTTCGACCCCAGTAGGAGATTCTTTAGTAGTGGATTGGATTGTGAGATCCTGTATGTTATCTATTGGTGATTCAGAGACTTGGGGTGATTTGATGGTTCTTGATATGCTAGATTTTGATGTGATACTGGGCATGGACTGGTTATCCCCTCACCGTGTGGTTTTGGATTGTTATGCCAAGACCATTACCATAGCTGTGCCCGGTGTATCCCCGGTTGTGTGGCAGGGTTCTGTTAGCCATGCACCATCTGGGATCATCTCTTTCTTCGAGCTAGGAAGTTGATTTCCCGTGGGTGTTTAGCTTATCTAGCATATGTCCGAGATGTTAGTGCTGACCCCACTTCTCCTGAGTCTGTTCCTGTGGTTAGAGACTTCCTCGATGTGTTTCCTACCGACCTGCCAGGCCTTCCACCGGAGAGAGATATTGATTTTGCTATTGAGTTAGAGCCGGGCACTAGGCCCATTTCTATTTCTCCTTACCGTATGGCTTCTGCTGAGTTGAGGGAGCTTAAGGAGCAGCTCCAGGATCTGTTAGCTAAGGGGTTTATTAGACCTAGTGTGTCGCCTTGGGGTGCTCCTGTTCTCTTCGTGAAGAAGAAGGATGGGTCTATGCGCATGTGTATTGATTATCGGCAGCTGAATAGGGTGACAGTGAAGAATAGGTATCCGTTGCCGAGGATTGATGATTTGTTTGACCAGCTTCAGGGTTCAGTCGTGTTTTCAAAGATTGATCTGAGGTCCGGCTACCATCAGTTGAGGATTAGGGCAGAGGACATCCCTAAGACGGCATTCAGGACACGTTATGGCCATTATGAGTTCCTAGTGATGTCTTTTGGGTTGACTAATGCCCCCGCAGCCTTTATGAATTTGATGCATAGGGTTCTTGGCTCGTATTTGGACTCATTCGTGATAGTTTTTATAGACGACATCTTGGTATACTCGCGTAGTAGAGACGAGCATGAGCAGCACTTGAGGGTTATACTCCAGACTTTGAGAGATCATCGGCTTTATGCCAAGTTCTCAAAGTGTGAGTTTTGGCTAGAGTCAGTGGCATTCCTAGGGCACGTGGTGTCTAAGGATGGGATTAGGGTTGATCCGGGAAAGATTTCAGCGGTTTGTGAGTGGCCTAGACCTACTACTGTTACTGAGGTTCGCAGCTTTATTGGGTTAGCAGGTTACTACAGACGGTTCGTTGAGGGATTTTCTTCCATAGCAGCACCCTTGACTATGCTGACTAGGAAGGATGTCCCATTTCAGTGGTCGGATCAGTGTGAGGATAGCTTCCAGAGGCTTAAGGCCTTATTAACTTCAGCTCCAGTTTTGACTTTGCTGGTTGAGGGTCAGAGTTTCTCCGTGTATTGTGATGCTTCTGGGGTTGGTTTTGGTTGTGTGTTGATGCAGCAGGGTCAAGTAATAGCATATGCGTCGAGGCAGCTGAAGGTTCACGAGCGCAACTACCCCACTCATGACTTAGAGTTGGCGGCAGGTAGTTTTCGCGCTCAAGATCTGGAGGCATTACTTTATATGGAGTTCACTGTGATATCTTCACCGATCACCGTAGTCTTCAGTATATCACAAGTCAGCGGGAGTTGAACTCGAGACAGAGGAGATGGGTCGAGTTACTGAAGGACTATGACTTCACTATTCTGTATCATCCGGGCAAGGCAAACGTGGTAGCGGATGCCTTGAGTCGGAAGACAGTGAGTATGGGTAGCCTAGCTTCTCTTTCAGTTTCAGAGCGACCGTTGGCCTTGGACATCCAGTCCTTGGCTAACCGTCTGTTAGGCTTGACTTGTCGGATCCTAGCAGAGTTCTCGCCAGTGTTGAGGTTCGTTCTACTTTGATTGATCAGATTCAGAGTCGTCAGTTTGAGGATCAGCAGTTGTGTGACCTTCGTGATCGAGTTGTTCAGGGTGAGACCAGTCGGGCTACTCTAGATTCAGATGGGGTTCTGAGGTATGATAGTCGCCTTTGCGTTCCGAGGATTAGTGATTTGATTCAGTTGATACTTCGTGAGGCACATTGTACTAGATATTCCATTCACCCTGGCACAGCGAAGATGTATAGAGACTTGAGACAGCTTTACTGGTGGAGTGGTATGAAGCGGGATATAGCGGAGTTTGTATCTCGATGCTTGAACTGTCAGCAGGTTAAGTTCGAGCACATGAGACCTGGTGGTTTGATGCAGCGACTTCCCATTCCTGAGTGGAAGTGGGAAGGGATTACTATGGACTTCGTTGTTGGTTTGCCTCGTACTTCCCGTGGGTTTGATTCCATATGGGTGATTGTTGATAGGCTGACTAAGTCAGCACATTTCTTGCCGGTTCAGACTTCTTATGGCGCAGAGAGGTTAGCTCAGATCTACCTTCGTGAGATTGTTCGATTGCACGGGGTCCCAGCTTCTATCATTTCAGACCGCGGCACCTCAGTTCACATCTCAGTTCTGGAGGGCTATTCAGCGAGATTTGGGTACAGAGGTTCATCTTAGTACCGCTTTCCACCCTCAGACAGATGGCCAGTCCGAGAGGACCATTCAGATTCTGGAGGACATGCTTCGGGCCTGTGTTCTTGACTTTGGAGGTTCTTGGGATCAGTTTGTTCCCTTGGCAGAGTTTGCTCATAATAACAGCTTCCATTCGAGTATCGGCATGGCACCTTTTGAGGCTTTGTATGGCAGGCGTTGCAGATCACCAGTAGGTTGGTTTGATGGTTTTAGTGTTGGGCCACAGAGCACAGATTTGCTTCGAGATTCCTTAGACCGAGTCCGAGTGATTCAGGACAGACTTCGGGCAGCTCAGAGCAGGCAGAAGAGTTATGCTGATCGTAGGCTTCGGGCTTTGGAGGTTAGTGTCGGTGACTTGGTGTTTCTCCGTGTATCACCCATGAAGGGCGTGATGAGATTTGGTAGGCGGGGCAAGCTTAGCCCCAGGTACATTGGGCCGTTTGAGATTCTGCAGAGGGTTGGTAGCGTTGCCTATCAGTTAGCCTTACCTCCGATGTTTTCAGCTATACCCCCGGTAGGTGAACCAATCCCTGTAGCCCAGAACAGCTAGTAATGGGCTACTATCTAACAAATAAGAGAACAAGACGAATAAAATAGATAATATGAATGTAAATATATACAAATGCGGAAAACTAAACCAAACCCCAAGACCTGGTATCATAGTACAGAGCCAAACTACATACATGGAGTACAAGTAAACCAAAACTATATATACAGATGTCTCTGAATGGAAATAGAGTACATGAAGCAAAAGATAAACTAAAGCTAAGCTCTGATACCAAGTTGTCACGACCCGGTTCGTAACCCGTTTTCTGCCAGACAGTCCGCGGTAAAACAGTCATAACTCTCTGCTCCGAGATGATTTGGACGTGCGGTTTTGTGCGTTGGAAACTAGACTCGTAGACCTTCGATTTGGTATTTCGGGGGACTTCTAACTCTTTATATATTGGGAGAAAATCCCCGACACATTTGACCCAAAATTCAGAAAATTGTTAAAGGTCTTACGATATCTTTTGTCGATTTGCTTGACTTCAACACTTAACGTGGAAATGACCGGATGGGTCATTACAATTATTAACGTTTTCTAGTGGTTGCAAACATTAGTACATGCCTAGGTTTAATTTGCTTGAGCAAAGAGATTAAAACTGGGAAATTTGATTAACTACGAGGATTCGAGACTACCAACTCTCGTCTTATGATTAATGCTGTAACTAGATTAATCTACTCGATGTTTAGGATTGAAATAAGAAAGTTAACCTTTTCAAGTTCGAGAGAATTGAAAAGGAAATTCGTCTATTTGGTTGAGAAACGTTTAGACGATACCATGAATTCAATCACATCGTGGCATGTATATAGAACGAACCCGGTTAAGCTTTGAGTCGAAATTGTTACGACGCCATGGTGAACACTTCCCTAGTTCATCTCTTCTACTGAATTTTACTCGTTAAAACTTGCAATTTGTTATTTGAAACAATCAAAAATTTGATCCATACAACCCCCCCATTTACCGGAAACTATTGATTATTAGTCATCTAATTCACTAACGACTTAATTTGCACCTTATTCCCTGTGGGATCGACCCCAACCTCTGTTGGGTTCTATATTTGATGACGACCGCTTACGCTTCGTAATTGGAGCTGTAATTTGGGCGTATCAAATTTTGGCACCGTTGCCGGGGAGTACGTTGTTTATTAAGTCTGGTGTGTTTATTTGACTCTTAGTCATAGTTCCTGATTTTACTTTATTTGTTGTTTTTGTTTGTTACAGGGTACTGCATTGTGCATGCCAAGTACCCGACGCTCGGGTGAACCAATATTACCCTACGACCCCGAGCTCGCAAGAACGCTAAGGCAAACCATGAATGTACAACAACAGGAGGCAGCAAGGCTCGCTGCAGAACAACAGGCTCAACAGGATCAGCATCACTTGAATGTCAAGGATCTAGAGGATGATATTGCATTAGATGGAGTTGGTGCTACGGGCGCCATTGTTCTTCCTCCGCTAGCGCCCGGGGCCAAGTTCAACATTACCAGCACAATGCTCCAGCTGTTGAACTTAAAGGGATTGTTCCGTGGTATGGCTGGTGATGATCCGAACCGACACCTGATGAATTTTGTGGGTATCTGCAAGTCGTTTGAATTGCCTGGAGTAAGTCAGACCGCGATTAGACTCAGATTGTTTCCATTATCTCTGTCTGATGAGGCAGCGTTATGGTTGACAGAGCTAACCCCCGACTCTATCACAACCTGGGGAGAGTTAAAAGGAGCTTTCCTAGAAAGGTTCTTTCCTCCCTCTAGGATGATACAGTTGAGGGATGAAATTAGCAATTTCAGACAACAACCTCATGAGGCTTTACATGAGACGTGGTTGCGGTTCAAGAAGAAGTTGACACAATGCCCGAACCATCAGTTGACCGACAATTTACTAATGCAGACATTCTACAGGGCACTGAATTCGGCTACTAAGCCGACATTGGAAAATGCAGCAGGTGGAGCGTTTATGGGTCTTACCTTTATCGATGCCACAACTATTTTGGACCGGCTCACTAAAACCAACAGGGCTTGGCATAAACGGGACACAGAGATGGATGCTAGCACTCATGCAGTCGGTATGTCAGCGGAACAGCGCAGGAAACAGGAAGAGCGGGATCAAGATATGGCCCATCTAAAAACGCAAATGGACCTACTGACAAAATATTTGCTGTCAGGAGACATGGAGAAAGTAAAAGTTGTGGGTTCCCAAGGTAGAGCAGCAGAGTTTGAGACTGATGAGGAGGCAAACTATTTGGGGGGTTTCCAGGCAAATGGCTAGGGAAACCAAGGTTAAAACTATCAGAAGGACAACTACTACGAAAAAGCTGGCTACAGAGACCGTGATCAGGGGAACTGGATGAATAAAACTGATAGAGGTGGGTTGTACGTACCACCTGGTAACCGAGAAAGAACTAGAAATGAGACAGGGACTTCCAAGTTAGAGAATATGATGGCAAAGATGTTGTTGAAGGTCGAATCTACTGACTCCGGAGTCAAGGAAATGAAATCTGAATTATCATCAATGAGTCAGTTAGTGAATTCTCATTCCACCTCAATCAAGCAGCTAGAGCAACAAATGAGTCAAGTCTCGGCATCTCTAAATCAAAGGAAGGCTGGGACATTGCCGAGTGACACCATTCAAAACCAGAGAAACGACGGGAATTGTATGGAAATCACCACCAGAAGTGGTAAGATATTATCGGAATCACATCCGGTAATTCAGACTCAGAAAGGTAATGTTACTGAGGAAGATGAATTAGTAGATGCTGAAAAGATGGTCGATGAAGGTGTGAGAATATCTATTGAAGAACCCGGTGTGGAAGAAGATGCTACGCAAGTGCTCACGGATAAAAGTAAGGAAGTTGAAAAACTTCCAACTATGATGCCTCGGCCACCACCTCCTTTTCCACAAAGGTTGAAGAAGAAAGTCGAAGATAGCAAGTTCCTAAATTTCATGACCATGCTAAAGCAGATATCAGTGAATATCCCTCTGGTGGATGCGCTTGAACAGATGCTCGGTTATGCGAAGTTCATGAAGGGCTTGATCACAAAGAAGAGGTCGGTAAGTTTTGAACCGGAAGACAACCTCCACCATTGTAGCGCCATTTCATCAAGGTCGCTAGTCCAAAAGAAAGAAGACCCGGGTACGTTCACTATTCCTTGCACCATAGGGGAGTTTAACTTTGCAAAAGCTCTTTGTGACTTGGGGGTAGCATAAACTTGATGCCTTTAGCCATCTATCGGCAGTTGGGCTTAGGAGCTCCCAAACCGACGACTATGAGATTGTTGATGGCTGATAGATCAATTAAACGCCCGGTGGGTATTTTGTATGATGTACTTGTGAAGGTGGGGAAGTTCATATTTCCGGCAGACTTCGTGATTCTGGACTGCGAAGTGGACTTTGAAGTCCCTATTATTTTGGGATGACCCTTCTTGGCAACCGAAAGAGTATTGGTAGATATGGAGAGCAACGAGTTGACTTTCAGGTTAAACGCCGAAGTAGTGAAGTTTAATGTGTGCAAGTCCATGAAGCAACCGAGGGACATGAATGTCATCTCGGTTATTGATGTTGTTGCCGAATCAGATGTGATTGTTTCTGTTGAAGAGAGACTTGCTGTAGAGACGTTGGCAGCAGTAATGATGAACTTCGATGATGATGACATCGAAGATTATGAAGAAATTGTAAATGCTGTGATTGGAATGGGGTCATATTGTTACGCCCCAAAGAAATTAGATCTCGATTTAAAGAACAGACCGACACCTCCTGCAAAGCCTTCTATTGAGGAAGCGCTGATATTAGAGTTAAAAGAGTTGCCAGGCCATCTGAAGTATGCATTTTTAGGTGACAAAGATACCTTACCCGTAATCATTGCGACAGACCTTGTGCAATCTCAAGTTGAAGCTTTACTATCCACACTGAGGAGACACAAGAGGGCAATCGGCTGGACCATTGCAGATATTATTGGCATCCCACCAGGTATTTGTACTCATAAGATACAGTTAGAGGAAAATTGCACTCCCACCACCGAGCACCAACGGAGACTGAATCTGCCAATGCAAGAGGTGGTGAAGAAAGAGATCATCAAATGGCTCGATGCTGGAGTGGTTTATCCAATTTCTGATAGCAAATGGGTAAGGCCAGTGCAATGTGTTCCTAAGAAGGGAGGAATGACTGTGGTAGCAAATGACAAAAATGAGCTGATTCCATTAAGACCTGTCACGGGGTGGCGAGTCTGTATGGATTACCGGAAGCTAAACTCTTGGACTCTCCGTGATCATTTCCCCATGCCCTTTATGGATCAGATGCTGGATAGATTAGCTGGCAGAGGTTGGTATTACTTTTTAGATGGATACTCGGGGTACAACCAAATATATATGAGAGGTTTAGAGGTGGATAGAGCCAAGATAGAAGTCATCGAGAAACTACCTCCACCCATTTCAGTAAAGGGTGTGAGGAGCTTTCTTGGTTATGCCGGTTTCTACCGAAGATTCATTAAAGATTTCTCTAAGGTTGCTACCCCATTGTGCAGGTTGCTTGAAAAGGAAACTAAGTTTGTATTTTATGTTGAGTGTTTGAGGGCGTTTGAGTGCCTGAAAGAAAAGTTAGTGGATGCTCCTATTATAGTTGCCCCGGATTGGTCCAAACCGTTCGAAGTAATGTGCGATGCGAGTGGTGTTGCACTTGGAGCTGTTTTGGGATAGAAGCGAGACAAACTGTTTCACCCCATTTATTATGCTAGTAAAGCATTGAATGGGGCGCAAAAGAACTACATAGTGACAGAACAGGAGCTGCTGGCTGTTGTATACGCTTTTGAGAAATTCAGAGCGTACTTACTTGGTACAAAAGTGGTGGTGCACACAGATCATGCAGCCTTGAGGTATTTAATGACCAAAAAGGATGCAAAACCTCGACTAATCCAATGGGTGCTATTGTTGCAGGAATTTGACTTTGAAGTCAAAGATCGGAAAGGGTGTGAAAACCAGGTAGCGGATCATCTGTCCAGGCTTGAGAGAGAAAAAAACGTAGTAGATGAACCGGAGATTGATGATGCATTCTCGGATGAGCAGGTGATGGCCGCGTCACTTGATATGGTACCGTGGTACGCTAATTTCGCAAATTATGTGGTGAGTGACATGATCCCGAAAAATTTGAACTTCCACCAGAAAAAGAAATTTCTCCATGATGCAAGTAGGTTTTTCTGGGATGAACCGTATTTATTTCGGTTGTGTGCTGACAACATAGTGAGGAGATGTGTACCAGAAGTGGAAATGACAAGCATCTTGCAAGCTTGTCATTCGTACCCAGTTGGAGGACATCATGCGGGTAATCGAACCGCCCGAAAAATCTTACAGTGTGGGTACTATTGGCCGACAATCTAGAAAGATTCCTATGAATTTGCCCAGTTCTGTGATCAATGCCAATGAAGAGGAGCAATCTCTCATCGACAAGAATTGCCCATGTCCACTATTTTGGAGGTTGAGTTGTTCGACGTATGGGGAATAGATTTCATGGGCCCTTTTGAAAGCTCTTATGGGAACCGTTACATCTTGGTAGCGGTGGATTATGTTTCAAAGTGGGTAGAGGCGGTTGCTTTGGCCGATAACGAAGGGAGAAGTGTGGTGGCGTTTTTAAAAAGAAACATCTTTGCTCGGTTTGGCACCCCTCGCACAATCATAAGTGATGGAGGTTCACATTTTTGCAATAAGGTATTCCGGGCTGCTCTAGCAAAATATGGGATGAAGCAACACAAGGTAGCCACACCTTATCACCCCCAAACCAGTGGGCAAGTCGAAGTGTCGAACAGTGGAATTAAAGAGATCTTGGCAAAGTCTGTGAATGTGAACCAGCGAGACTGGGCAAGAAAGCTGGATGATGCACTCTGGGCGTACCGAACAGCGTTTAAGACGCCAATAGGTATGTCTCCTTACCAATTTGTTTTTGGTAAAGCTTTTCACTTGCCCGTGGAACTTGAGCACAAAGCCCTTTGGGCGCTCAAAAAGTTAAATCTCAGTTGGAGAGAGGCATCGGAACTAAGGTTGGAACAATTGAATGAGATGGACGAGTTCCAATTGCGAGCATATGAGAGATCCGCTCTCTACAAGGAACGAATGAAGCTATACCATGACAGAAAAATTGAGAAAAAGGAGTTCAAGGTTGGGGACTTGGTATTGTTGTTCAACTCCAGGTTCAAATTATTTCCCGGGAAACTCAAATCCAAATGGTCCGGACCATTCAAAGTACACCAAGTGTTTCCATCCGGTGTGGTCGAACTCGAAAATAAAGATGGTGAGTTGTTCAAAGCCAATGGGCAGAGGGTAAAGCAATATCTGGGCCTCCCGGAGGAGGTACATGTTCTGTCTCTGGTGTATCTTGATGAAGTCTGAGTAATCAAGACACCCGCGTCGTGCCGCGACGTTAAATCAGGCGCTGTATGGGAGGCAACCCATAAATTGTTGTTGTATTATGGTCTTAGAAAAATTTGATTTGTTAGAATTGGTTAAATTGTGCGTTGAGTGTGCAGGTACAAAAAGGTGGAAGTAACAACATGTTCTGTCTATGAGTGACGGTTCCTGTTGGTGGGTCGTCAACTGTATGACAGACCGTCACATGTTGACAAATATTCATACCCACTGTTTGGTAGGGACGGTATGAGTTACGGACCGTCACAGACTTGGTGGACCGTCACTTTAGGCCGTCGCCCATGAGACTCACAAGGGCTCACTGTCTAATTGAGACGCACCAAGTGACGGACCGCCAAGTTGTTTACGGACCGTTACGCCAGGCCACCGCATCAGGTAAGTTTTAATTTTGTGCGACCCGACCCAAAACCAAACCGACCCGCCCGAATATATTAAATCATCTTCATCATTTTCCCACACATCTTCTACTCTCAAGCTCCAACCCTCCATTAAAACAAAAATCCTCTCTTCCCCAAGCAAACCCCACATCCCCATCGCCTTTCACCATTATTCCAAAACGCAAGAACCAAAAAAATTCCCCGTCGAAGAAAAGGGTTGTCCATCGGGTCTTGTAATTCATAAATGAACAGAAGTTTTCTTCTCACTAACAAAATCAAGGTACATGGCCCCCAAACAACAACTGCCTCGCGGTCAAGCACAAAAGAAGAAAGAAAGGATCGCTATAACTCGGACCCTTATAGATGAATCGAGTAGCGAAGAAGAAGCAGTTGCTGCCCCGACTTACCAGACTAGGCTATCCAAACAAAGAAACACCCAAGTCTCCCAATCTGAAGAGGAGAGTGGGTCATCTAGCAGTAGGTCGGGGAGTGATAGTGCATCTGAAGAAAGTGGAAGCTCCAGCCCCAGTCCGGAGGATGTAGGTGGTCCTGAAACCACCAAAAATGCAGGGAGTGCACCCATGGATAGAGAATCGATCCAGTGGGCATTTAAGGATACTCAGAAGCACTATCTTGACGGTCTTACCAAAACAATGTCGAGGAGCCACAAAAGACCGATAGCTGAAGAAGTGCAAATTATGACCACGGATCTGCCTGAATACCTAGTTCTTCAGACACAGTTTCAGAGGTACCAGCTCGAGTGGATGAGCTTACCCCCGGGATTCTATTATCCATAACTAGTCTGGGAATTCTATGCCAACTATTTGGCACTGTTGGAGAGCAAATGTGAGCCAGGAAAAGGGGTTAAATCAGCACCAAGGCAGGACAGGGTGCTGATTCGGGGTAAACAAGTGAACATCTCCCGAGAAATGATTAACAGAGTCCTTTTTGGCCCTGAATACATTCCTCCACCTGATATGCCAGAGTTTCATGAAAAGATTTCCAACTCCTACTCGCAGAGACCATGGTTAGCCTGAACATTGACTGATGGCTCACCATCTTGGCTAACTCAGAGGGGACGGATATCAAAGCAATCACTAAGCTTCGTAGCAAAATTTTGGTAGGAGGTTGTGCGGTACAGGTTATTTCCAATAGGAGGAGACGCTAATTTGGATGAGGGAAGAGCCATCCTTGTGGCAAGCTTGATAGCCGGGTACGTCATCAACTTCGAAATGATAATTGCAGACGAGATGCGGACCAGGGCCATAAAAACTACTTCTTCTTTGCCGTTCCCGTGTCTAGTTACTGAGTTATGCAGGCGTGCAGAGGTACCGATATGGGATGGTATTGATAAGCAACTGACATCGTCATCAAAGAAAAATATTGACAAATCAAAGGATGACACTAAGTTTGAAATGAGGATTCATAAGCCTCAGATCTTCGAAGAGCCAACCACAACCACCTCCGAGGCAACCGACACTCCATCAGGCACAGAGATGCCACTTGTGGTGTTTGATCCAAAGACTTCACAAATAACGAGAGCTACTGCCAAAAGCTCTGGCACTGCGGCAAGTCCTCCTCTACCACCAGAATATCACATGAATCCTTGAAATTTTGCTAAAATGGTGCAGTAGCAGAAACAGTTGGATAAAAAAATTGCCGCTTGGACGGACTTGTTCAAACCCACCATTGATGAAGCAATACGGAAGGCTCTGAAGCCATTTGAGGGGCTGCGTGCAAGGGTCGATGCGATGGAAACCCGGATGGAGGCAAGGCTAAACGAAATGAGCATCTCGGACCTGGCAAGATTTGATGCGGAACTGAAGAAGGTGAAGAATGATATCACCGTCCTCAAGCAAGAAAAAGTGCTTTATGATGAGACTTTGGA
This sequence comes from Jaltomata sinuosa, assembly GCA_003996215.1. Classification (NCBI taxonomy): domain Eukaryota; kingdom Viridiplantae; phylum Streptophyta; class Magnoliopsida; order Solanales; family Solanaceae; genus Jaltomata; species Jaltomata sinuosa. Next base: position 20,812 of record QJPP01002660.1, read on the forward strand.
GTTCGTGGACTTGGACGAAGAAACCACGATAGTGGATTTGATGGGTCGGCCACTGAAAATTAATGAACCCCAAGCAGGTGAAAGTGGGGTAAAGAAGTCAAAGAAGAGAAAGCACAAAAAGATATCAGCTGAGGAGGACGAGTTAGAGGTTGCGAAGCAGCAATCGGTAGTAGATGAGCAGCTGCAACAGGAAAGAGTGCGTGCCCAAGCAGGTGGGGCATCATCCAGTGCAGTACCGGAGTTTGGAGGGACTCCAGATGTTGATGAGCCGCATACGGAAACCTAAGTTTCCCAGGTACCCCTATACCTTTGTTCTGAATATCTATTTCCTTGAGCATTAAGGACAATGCTAAATTCTTTTGTTAGGGGTAGGAGTACTACCACCGAAGGTTTTTGTTGCCGTGTGTTTTTTCCTCTGGTGTGCTATCTAGTAGAACCGACATGTTTAGGTTGTCGTTTAAATTTTGGTTGTGTTGTGATGTCTATAGCAAGCATGGCTTTTTGAAAGATGAACTAAAAGGAGCCCCCTCTGAAAAAGTTGATTTTGTACTTATGTTTGAAACAATTGACTGTTCTGGATCCTTGAATGTCATTGTGTGGTTATGATTGTAATAATTATGCTTAAGCCGAGCTGATGTTTTGATAGTTGGTAGTGGTATGGTTTCTTGGTGCCAAGTGTGTGTGAGCTTATTATTATAAACTCTTACTCTGTGCATGCATCTAGAACTTGCCCGGTCTATTTTGTTAAGCTTGAAGTTGGTTGCTTAGGAAAGGATCTCAGGCCCTTTTTGTGTGCAGTCCACTTAGCCTATAAGACCGTCCAAATGCAAATAATCCCTTGATCCCTGTTTGAGCCATAATTGACCCTATTCTTTCAATAACCTATCACAGTTTCTTTTTAACTTTGAATCCCTATCTTTTCCCTGGTCCTTCCTTGGACATCGTGCACCTCAACTCAGGCAATCAGCCTAAGTTGAGGGTGGCTACTATAGAGGTAAATGATAAAAAAATAGGATGGACAAGATTGGTTGTGGACAGAATGAAAATTTCAGGTGTGTGCCTAAGAAAAGAAATCTTTGTAGTGAGGGCACCGAGATTTCTGTATTATCTATTGACTGTTGGGATAGCTGTTGTGTGTGTATATAGCATATTCTATCATACCGGAATGATATGTTTGGATCCTTGCAAGTTAGCATTTCACACATTGGTGTACTACTGGGGGGGCTTGATTTAAATTTAATAGGCTGTTGAGTGGCCATGATTTGCTAAAGATATGTGTTTGTATTCTTAGTTGAGTCATCATTTTGTTTTTGTTATCATGTTGCTTGAGGACAAGCGAACGTTTTAAGTTGAGGGTGTTGATGTGCCGGCATTTTACGACACATTTGACGCCTTTAAACTAAGAATAATCGCGAGTTTTCAAGCAATCATTGTTATTTTTGATAAGTTTTCATGTTATATTTGCAGGAAATGGATACAAGGATAGAAAAGGAGTGAACTGGTTAAGCTTGACGGAAGGCCTGATGGCTCGTCACACAGGTGACTGACCGTCAGGGGAGCCACCAAACCTGGTAGCAGCTTGAGGAGGCACTGGTTAGTGGCGACGGCTGGCGTGATGGGCCGTCACACATGTGACTGACCGTCAGCCAATCCGTCAAGTTATAGCTAATGAAGGCCATGCTCTGGTTAGTGGCGACGGCTGGGAGTGACGGGCCATCACACCTTTGACTGGCCGTCAGCCAAGCCGTCAAGTTATAGCTGATCAAGGCCATGCACTGGATAGTGGCGACGGCTGGGAGTGACGGCCAGCCGCATGGTTGACAGTCCGTCAGGCTACCCGTCAACGCGAAGCGAGACTCCGAAAATTCTATTTTTGGACTTTATTTCCTGGACTACTATAAATACCCTGTGTTAGGGTTATTTTATTTATTGATTAACTAATACTTGTCAGACTATTTTTGAGCGATTTTTAGAGAGGAAAAATACGACAAACACGTTTTCTTCTTATTCTTCGATTGCTCTTAGGATTTTGGCTTATTGTTCTTGGAAAGCTTGAAGCTTGTGTTCATCTATTTTGTAAGAACCTTTTCTTATTATTATGAATACTATTTCTTCATTCTTTCGCTTTGCAAGCATGAGTGGCTAAAACTCCCACAACTAGGGTTGTGGGAGCCATGGCAAGAGTAGCAATATAGATTCTGGGTAGCAATTGGGTTCAATCTTTATGTTGTCACGTTGTTAATCATTCATTATTAATGATTTCTAGTGGTTGCAAACATTAGGACATGCCTAGGTTTAATTTGCTTGAGCAAAGAGATTAAAACCGGGAAATTTGATTAACTACGAGGATTCGAGACTACCAACTCTCGTCTTATGATTAATGCTGTAACTAGATTAATCTACTCGATGTTTAGGATTGAAATAAGAAAGTTCACCTTTTCAAGTTCGAGAGAATTGAAAAGGAAATTCGTCTATTTGGTTGAGAAACATTTAGACGATACCATGAATTCAATCACATCGTGGCATGCATATTGAACGAACCCGGTTAAGCTTTGAGTCAAAATTGTTACGACGCCATGGTGAACACTTCCCTAGTTCATCTCTTCTACTGAATTTTACTCGTTAAAACTTGCAATTTGTTATTTGAAACAATCTAAAATTCATCTAATTCACTAACGACTTAATTTGCACCTTATTCCCTGTGGGATTGACCCCAACCTCTGTTGGGTTCTATATTTGACGACGACCGCTTACGCTTCGTAATTTGGGCGAATCAACCTCTGTTGGGTTCTAGTTAAGATTGGTGAAATTATCGATGAGGGACTTCATAGCGGCAAGATTACCAAAGCCTCGGCATCCTCAGGATTGGCAGGGTTTCCCAAGAAAAAGAGGGAAGAGGTATCTTCAGTGACCTCCAGTCCTAGCACGAAACCGAAGAAGCCTTTCGGAGCCAACTATAAAAAGTCACTTGTTCCAACAACCCCTCCCCCAGCTCCACAAAATCCTCAACCAATTTTCTATACTCAGCATATCTACCAAGTTCCACAACCAAACTTGCATCCCATATACAAAACTCCACAACCAAATATGCAACCCACTTACCAAGCTCCTCCCCAAAACTTCCAAGTGTATCAAAAGGCTCCCGAGAACCAAAAACATCGCCAGGTTCCGCCACCCACTAATACTGATCTCTCTTATCCAAATTTGGAAAAGAAAGCTCCTCAGACTTTCACCCATTTCGCTGAAACAAGAACTCAGGTATATGAGAGATTGAAGGCTGCTGGATTTATTCAGCCCATACAACCTAAACCTGCAAATCCTGACTCTCGTTTCTTTAGGGTTGATCGACACTGTGCTTATAATTCCGGAGGATTCATACATGATACTAAATATTACATCAACCTAAGGCACACAATTCAGGATTTGATTGATCAAAGAGTGATCACACTACAAACTGCACCGACCAATGTTAATAATAACCCGCTCCTGAATCACGAAGGGGCCACTGTTAGAATAATAGAGGTCGATGAAGAATGGGTTGTGAGCAAGTCAATAGTGCCGGTTATCCCTAAAAAGCAGGAAATGCCAAAAAAAGCTATAGCTACTTTGAGTATTGCTGAACTACCCTTTGAAGGGTTAATGCGCAACAAGGCCTTGCACGTCACCGTCAAATGTCAAGAGAAGATTATAAATGGAGTTTTGATTGAAGATGGTTTGGGTCTGAATATTTTCCCATTATCCACACTCACTCAACTAAACTATGACCCGAGAAAGGTTCGCCAAAGCAGGGTCAATGTGAGAGCCTTTGACATCGGTCAAAGAGACACTATCGGGGAAGTCAGCCTATACATCCAAATTGGACCTGCCGAGTTTCGTACAGAGTTCCAAGTCATGGATATTACCACCAGCTACAACTTGCTTTTGGGAAGACCATGGATCCATAGAGTTGGAGCCATGCCATCAACCTTGCATCAAATGGTAAAGTTCATCAGGGAAGAACATGAGGTGGTGATCCACGGTGAAGGGAGTCACATAAGCCGCCCTAACGGCTGTGTCCCTGTGATCAAAGAGGTCCCGAGAGGAAGCAATTTCTACACTGTAGAGATCGCCAATGCCATGGGAGAGGATCTTGCTCCTCGAATTCCCATGCCACCTTTCTATAAAATACTTGCGACCGTGATGCTGAGGAGCGGATATGAACCAGGCTTCGGGCTGGGAAAGAATTCTGACGGTATGACTGAACCCATGGGCATTCCCAAAAAGCTGACCAAGCATAAGTTAGAGTATGTAGTCCAAGAAGACAAGGCGGAGAAGCATTCAGGATTGCCAAAGCCGTTACCTCACCTATATCAGTCATTCCAGTACGTATTGGTTCCCCAAGCGACGGGTTAGAGGATGGAGTAGGATATCTATTCGAGAAATGCGATACTATAATAGAAGAAATCCCTGAAGCAGCCATGATCAGGGATGCCAGGCCTGGCGAAGAATTATAGAACTGGGCCACAACTCCCCTCGTGACTCTCCACTCGTCTAGGTAGACAAAGACTATGTTCTATGAAAAAATCAGTGATGGTCCGGATGAGGCTCCGTGACCCACCCTTCATGTTTTCAATTTTCTCGAACTATTTTACCACTTTCCAAAAGGCATGAACCTGCATTCATGCGGGTTGTAGTCATAGGTTTTAAGTATTTTTGGATTTCAATGAAAGCCTCCCGTATTCTAAAAACCTTTGTTGTTATTTTATCTACTTGGTACCATCTAACTTGTTTTTTTTTATGATTTCAGTAATAATAACTTAAAACCTGCTAATGTCATGTCATGCCAAGAGCTGAATGAACAAGTTAGAGGATACAATATTGGAGCCAAAAGGTATGTTGAAGACATCATGGTCCTAGAACGAACAACCGAGAAGTCCAAGAACTTTGAAGACTAGGAAAGGCCCCACCTAAAAGAGTTTGAGGTGGTCAATCTGGGAGGCAATGGTCAAGTTAAAGAAATCAACATCGGTGTTCATTTGTCAAAAGCACAAAAGAAAGAACTTATCAGTCTACTCAAGCCATACATCGACATCTTCGACTGGTCCGACAATAATAGGATGAGAATGAACACAAACATCATCTCCCAAAATTTATTGGTCAATCACCAGAATTAAATCCAGGGAATGGACAGTTAATCCTTCCCTCCCACGGGACGAAGGAAAGTTTGGACCAAATTGGCAAGGACTGTACATTGTCCAAAAAGTTCTATCTGGAGGAGCCTTGATTTTATTCGAGATGGATGATCAAGTATGGCCCAAGCCTATAGCAACTCCGATGCTGCAAAGAGATACTATGCCTAAGAATAGTTGTCTTTCATTTTCTTCCCATGTAATCATATTTTCTGATTGTAATCATTTTGAACTTAGTAAAGCTTAAAATATCCCTGTCCCCTATTACGAACTACTTTGACCTGAATTCTCAAGAATGAGATACATAGGTGGCCTATGTCAGCTTCGGTCAACCCCTTAGGAAAATCTATCTTTCTCCTTCTTATCTTGAACTACGTTCGACCTGAATTCTCAAGAATGAGATATGTAGGCGGCCTTTGTCGGCTTCGGTCACCCCTTTGTTTATTTCCAACATTCTCCCACTGTGAGTGTGAGAACTACGTTTGACCTAATTCCTGCCTCAACGGGATACGTAGGTGCCATAACAGCTTGGTCATACACCTAGAAAATGGAAACTGGGCAAAATTTTTGAGAAAGGAATCTCAAAAATTCAGAAGGCAAAAATCATCCTCCAAACAAGTCAGAATACAGAATGTGCTGAAGAGCAACCAAAATGAATACTGAGAAAGAATCTCGTAATCCCCACAGAGTCTCAAGTCCCTTGCCAATGGAGTGAGATTCATCGCAAAACCTTTAACTGGGGCAAAAATTTTGAGGAAGACCTCAAAATTTCCACCAGGCTTCATTCAAGAGTTTGGAATTAAACTCTGAAGAGTTCCCCAACACTGAGGGATCAAAATCTACTTCAAAAATCTCGAGCTTTAACAAAGTCTGAGTGGGATTAATCCCCAGCTATGACAGATTTTCAAAAAAATATTTTGAACTCCCCAGCTAGGATGACAAAGGATCTACAGAGTCCACCAACGGTATGTCAAAAATGCCAAGGCCTCGAGTAAAGGACATTCTTTGAGCTAGCACATGACATGACGGGCAGAGACTTTTCCAAACTATCCTTTTTCAAATTTCTTTTGTTTTTTATAGAACTTGTTTGAAAAATCCTTACAAACATATTAGTTTTATTCCTTTATAATTTGACTTTGTCTTAGTCTACCGTGACTCGGGGAGTCAAGGACAACGAGTACCCGAGAGTGGAAAGCACCCAAAAAAGACAAAGCAAGGAGCAGAAGATCAAAGGAGGTCAACACAGATCAGTTTCACCAAAAACTAATAATTTTTCTGTGGATGCAGGTTGTCCTAAAAAGTATATTAGAAATCAGTAAAAAACCCTCATTGTCCAACGCGTTCAAAGAAATGCAACAAGACCAAATGCCCCAAAATTTGGCGAGGAAAGCCAAAACAGCGAGAAGAAGCCAGAAGAAGCAAAAACTCCTAGAGGGGACAAATTTTCTTGTAGTTCGTAGGAGCTACTAAGTAAAGAGAGATCGACAACATACTCGAGTCCCCAAGAAGATCAAGACATTTTGGTCAACTCCAAATCAAGACACCAAATGAGTGATCGGCGACGTTATCCGCCAATCCCCAGTAAGTCAAAAATCACCAGGAACAGACGTTGTTCGAAAATGGTATTTATGGCTGTCCCCAGAAATAGGCACGACCATTTCATTCACATTTAAAACAAAAGTTGTTTTGATTAGCTTCATAGACGCTGTCTTTAAAGTTTTTCAAGTTTCACTGTGGTCGCTAGTAAAAGTGATGCTATGTCTACTAATTGTTTGCCTTGAGCACAGGTACACACAAAGGAGTCAACAGGACAATATGAAAATCAAAGGTGATATTTTCTGCAACTGCTACACATACCATTGTATGATCATCCACATCATTATCATATTTGCACGTCGTGAGGACCATGTCAAGAGGACCATATCATATTTGCATATCAAGAGGACCATGTCAAGAGGATCATGTCAAGAGGACCATGTCATTTTTGCATGTCGATAGGACCATGTCATATTGTGCATGTCGAGAGGACCATATCATATTTGCATGTCAAGAGGACCATGTCGCAAGGACCATCATTATCAAATACCCCAGATATACATTTGTTGTGAAGATTATGTCCCTCTACCGGCCAGTTTCAAAGATGATGAGATTCAGAGGTGTCCTTAAGTCGCACTGGCTGTGTGAGATCGACCCAAGAGCATATTTATATCCGATATCACGTGAGATGGAAGAGTCTGACGTTGAGGATATATTTGCTTTATTATCATCATTATGCCAAGTCTGGCATTCAGCATATTTATATCCGATATCACGTGAGACGAAGGAGTCTGACGTTGATGATATATTTGCTTCATTATCATCATTATGCAAAGTCTGGAATTCAGCATATTTATATACGATATTGTGTGAGACGGAGGAGTCTGACGTTGAGGATGTATTTGCTTCCTTATTATTATGCCAAGTCTGGCATTCAACATATTCATATCCAATATCGTGTAAGACAATAGAATCTAATGTCAAGGATATTTATGCACCCTTATTTATTATCGTATAGAGACATTAAAGTCTCACTCCAAAGGATGTTTATACATTTGAGATTTTTGTCAAACGAGTTGGTCGATGACTTCCCTTCTGTTTGGTTTGAAAAATATTGATTTGTTCTTCAGTGGTACGAAATGTGTAGTATATATGGTTACATATCGTCCAAGCACGACTATTTTTTCTTTGACTAAATAGACGGCTCTATGTTCTTTATACTGGATAAATCTTAGGATGACAGTGTTCTTCGTAAGTAAAAAATGAGCTTTCCTTCTGTGCAAAATTTGATAACGTGATCTAGTAGTTTGGTTACTTTCCGCTCTTTTCTTATCGTGTTTAATCCCTTCAAAACCAAGTTGCTCCTTTCGAATGTGTTGGTTGAAGAGTCTTACTGTGAAGTCCGTCATGCTCATTCTACTAAGAATTTAATTAAGACTCGACTATCTTGATCACTCCCCGATTAATTCTCAAATCTGGAAGTGTTTACCTTATCCTCAAGATCATGTTCTGATTACATACATGTATTAATGAGTAGACAATGGGGAATTTGAATGAGTAAGCATCTTGTATACCTTGTCTCTATATGTACTTGAATTGTTGGGTCATATAAATTTGTTCTTTGTGACATGTTTAAAGACCAATTTGGCTTAGTGACTGTTAGTGTTAGGAAACATTTCTACTGTTATCTTGAACTCAAATCTTGGACGGTAATTGAGTCTTATATGTTTGGCATATACATTTGATAAGATTCATCCTTATATATGCATATGAGTTGATATCAAAAATTAAGTATATGCTAATTATCATTTCTGTTTGTTATGCATGAACGCCTTAAGTCCAAATGGACTTTTCTCCCCTGCATTTTGTTGGGCCTAAACGCCCAATACTTCATCTCCAAGATCAAGCCCACAAAAGCAGTCCATGAAGTTTAATTAGAGAGAGTAGGCAGAAAATTGGCTGAGCCCGTAGCGGAGAATCAGCATTAATAGCCCAACAATGGATTAGATTTGAGAAGAATGGGCCAACCCCATATTCAATAAACAGCAGCCCAAAAATGGGCAAGGATTAAAATTTGGACTAAAGTCCGAAAAGAACATCAGTGGGCCTAAAGAGGGGGCTCACAAACTAGATCTAGGACAGGTTTTTGGACAAAAGTTCAAGAGTTTTAATTATTTCTTGCTCCTTTCTTTATTTTGCTTAGATAGGATTATTTGTATAATTGAACTCTAACCCATTTTTAACTTAGTTGATTTATCCCTAAAGAGCAAACATCTTTAGTTAATTTTCTTTAATCACTCTTATTTTCTCCATGTAAAAAGTAATCAACATCCTATGTTTCAAATTGGCAAAACGCATGTTTTTATCTCTTTAGACGAACCCTTTGCATGTTTCGTTTAAAAACACTTCAACTTTCTTTCAAGTTATATTTGTCATAATTTTCGAATTAAATAAAAAAATATAAAACTTTTTCCTTTAAAGTTGGTTAAAATAAGTTATTTCCAAACAAGTTTGGATAACCGCGAGTTAGCGGATACTCTTGGTGCCTTAACACCCTTCCAAGAGTATTAATTTGAACCCTTACCCAAAATCTCCGAATTTTCTTAAAGTTATATCTGTTTTAACTTTGAAAATTTCTTTCAAGTTTATACCAAAAATGGGTCCCTCGGGCCATGCAAAGTTTAGTAAATCGGTTATAGTAGGCCTGAAGCCAAAACAGTAGTAACAACATGCATAAAATCCTTTGCATGAATGATATGCTCGCAAATAATAGATCTGCCCAACGACTCACAAACATTCCTATTGGCCCTGCACAAGTACAATCAGCTCTACAACACAGATAACCAGTCTAAAATAATATCACAATGCCCAAAACTCGCAGACATTCCCAAATATCCCACCATCTATGGTCCAGAGGCATATACAAAGGCCATACGGGGCCACAAGAGTAATATCACAATACTAGAATGAGTACTATAAACAACGTATGAATAAATCAGACAAAAGAGATGGATAAAGTCTGGGGTACAAACCTATAACAACCCACCCAGGGATACCAATTAATACAATTATAGCCTATGTACGCAGAGTCTAGGTAGGGAAGATCGTAACCTACCTATCGTCCGACGACTAGGTGTTGAAACAACATTGTCCAAGCTTGAACTGCTCTGAGAAGTACCGATTCGCGAAAACACTATCAACACAATAATCTACATGTTAATACGAAACCAATGATACTCATAATGCTAGAAACATAACCGAATTAAAATTTGGGTCACCGGCTGGCCCGTTGGCCCCGTAACCCAAAGCCAGAAGCAAAAGATACCACGGTGTTCCTCACATTCCCGGGAGGACATGCTCAAAATTTGAGTAGAAATGGACCACCAATGGGGCTCAAAACAGCCCGCAAAGCAAGGATTTAAAGATAGAAATTTATGGAAGAAATCGGAAAAATAAAGGAAGAACTTACCCGATTTAGAAGCCAACAAACGATCAAGATTTAACAATTATCAACCCCTAAGCTGTTGGGAACAATCAAGGTGAGCTATGGAGGTTTTGGTTTCATAATCCATGGAGAATTCAGAATTTAAAAAGAGAATTTACCGGATATAGGAGTCCACAAACGAGAAAAGATCGTCAAAATAATTTCCTCCAAGTTGTTGGGTTGATCAAGGTATCAAAATGGTGTCTTGGGAGCTATTTTAATGGAGGAAAAAAAAGTTGAAATTTTTAGAAAATGAGGGAGAAAGTGGCTGGCCAGCATTTTATAAGCTGTCAGTGCCCAGGCGCACCAAGGAGGCCCAAGCGCACGCGGCCCAGGCGCACCAGGGCAGCCAGGGCGCTGAGGCGCAGGGGGCACAGGTGGTCAGGGCGGCCAGGGCACTGAGGCGCAGGGGGCACAGGCGCCCAGGGCACAGAGGCGTAGGGGGCACAAGCGCCAGGGCGTCCAGGTGCACGCTACTTCCCACACTAGCAACCATCAACCAACCTTAGGCAAAATTTTGCACGACAGGTCCCCGAGAACGCATATGGGGTCCCGCAAACACAAATAAACTGAGATATTTAACTAAAAATGTTGTTTCGGATCCAATAGAATCGATGAAAATCCCATCGGAGGTCGATTTAATAAAAAGTGAGCCCCGCACCCAAAATCAACCTTTAGGTCAACTATTTCAGAATGGAACCTAAGGCCCAAAATTAAGTTTGGAAGCCTCGGGACTTGAACCAATGGTCCCTCTAGCCTAAACTAGACATTTCGGAGCTAAAAATGCTGACAAACTTTCCATCCGAGGCCGTCTTCTCTAAATGTTGACCAAAGTCCACCAAACAAGCCCAACTAGCTTGAAAACACAGAACGAGAGAGAATTTCAAGCTGAAAAGCTCCCGAATTTTGACCAAAGGTCCAAATAGACCAAAGTCCATGCTCTGGAGCTAACAGAACTATCAAAATTTGATTCCAAGCACATTTACCAAGAATATTGATCAAAGTCAACAATTTCTAAAGTTAATGCTCTAAAATAAGGAAACGACCATAAAGACCAAACAAACAGCCCATGCACTGAACTATCGGTCCCAGCAAGCCATAAATGACTTGGGACCACTATAGGCAAGCTCTAATAGTACAAAGAAGGCAAAAATGCGAGAATGACCAGAAGGGTCATTACATCATCCACTACTAAAAAGGACTTTTTCCCCCGAAATTCAAGAAAGAAGGGAAGAGCAGAGGCTTAATAATTGCGGATACAAAGCCCGCACTACTCTCTCGGACAACTTAGGTAGCCTCCTCGATCGGATGGCACCCAACCAAACGAGACCAAAGAAAGCAACCAAGCCTTGACATTACTCTATCCAATCTAGATTCCAACCTTAAACTCCAAAACTCCAAAGATCATCCAACCAAACTGACTCTCAAGAATCTCAACCGGAAGCACCGACACAACACCGAAACTAGAGAACCAAGGAGATTAACACACATAATCCAAATCCTCGATACTACAACCATGTTCACCCACAAAGTTACCAACCAAAACTCTAACCCATGAACCCGCTGATCCACAAAACCCTTTATTCTGACCTGAATCCTTTTGCACCATAGTCATGAAGCTTTATATAAGTCAAACACTCGAGCCATTCTTGAAATATCAACTGACACACCGGAGGTCCGTAGTTCCCACTCGTACACCATATCAAATGAAGTCATCTTTATGCTCAAATTCTATCCAAGTCAAGCTATAGCCTACTATCCTTTGACATCCAAAATACTAACCCAAAGCATATCTTTGAATACAGTAGTAGTTTTACCCTGACTGACCACCAACCAATGGACAAACACTTTTGCTAACCTCAATCTCGATATCTGAACCCAACTAAATCATGCATCGGAACTCAACTGAAACTTACACACCAGGGTGGGGAAAGACATGCATGAACACCCTGTGTCAATGGAGAACCTCCCAACTGTAGAACAAAACCAACCTCGCTGAACTGTGCCAAGCCCGAATCGACTGAAAGCGAATGAACCAGGGCAACCTTCCCAAAAGACCCACTAAAACCAAGATCCTGCAAGGAGTGTGGTAAACCTACCATGAAATCCGTAGCCATCAACTAAGTTCCAAACTCTAAAAAATACCGCTGCAGCTCTAAACACTCGAACACTACTCGAATTTTAAGATCACCATACTAGTCTCACCTCAGGAATAAGTCCACCATTCCGCGAATATCAAGTAAAACACCTTGTAGGCAAAGGAAATATGTCTGAAGCCCAAGGTCGCCATTTGGGTGTCAGCAAAGTCTTAACCTTCTAAATCACCCCTTTGGCTTGAAACCAACGCTCTACTCCATCTGTACGCATACCAACAACTCTGAAGCATACAATATATCAAACTTCTGGTCCACACTAGCCGACTCTAACCAGCACTGGAATCCCACACAATAGTCCACCCTACGGAGAGTCATCTAATCAAGCTTTCAAACTCTTGGAATACAAAGGTGACCATCAAACTCAATGCACCATCAGAATCTAAAGTAGCCCCGCTAGTCTCGACCCGCACAACCTGATCACATATAACATACACCCATTGATCCTTAAACTAACGCTACTCAATTGGTCCAACCAAGGTGGAATAGACCTCGTACTGACAAGAACACTACTGGGAGTTAGAATATCTAGCCTAATCAACTGGTTAGCCCAAGATGGGATGTCCAAGGCTAACTACCACTCCAGAACTAAAATAAGGAAGTTAAGTTGTCTGAACTCGCTACCTTCCGACCCAAGAAGCTGCAATCAAAGAGAACTATCCATGAACCATCCAAAGTAGTCTTCTAGCCCACGATTCTAAAAGCCAACTCTAATTAGCAATAAATTCCTCTATCAAACCTCTGAGTAGACCCATACACTACCGATGAACACTTATTGGAATTGGAGCTAACTAAGCTTTAAATATGCAAGTTGCCCAATACGTAGATGCTACTGAAACTTGGGTCTCCCAAAGAATATAACAAGGAGACCACAGTCGATGCAACAAGCTCCCAAAGGTGGTACTGGAAATGACCAATACCTCAAACCCTTTATTAAAGGAAAATATGACCTTGAACCTATCGAAGAAAATGCCACTGCAATCTGTACTCGATTGGCATAAGTCACCAACACACAAGCCTAAGCAAACCCACAGTTGTTACCTCAGTCAGCTACTAGAACACATATACCAACAATGAGTCATCTTCGTCAGTTGCTAGGAACTCATACACACCTACAAGGCATCATCACCCTCCTTTGTAAACCAAACGAGGCCCTTTTCAAGGACACATTGAACTCCAAAAATTCTTTCTCAGAAGACTCTGGAGCTTTTCCTTATCTACCACAACTCTTATTGGCAACACTTGATACGAGGGAACAAGAGTAGGTCGAATGCGCAACTCAACCAAAATACTATGATCAAAACTCAGCCACAATGCTATAGTCAAAACTTAGCCACAAATCCATAGTCAAAATGCAATTAGAGTACTACGATCAAAACTCAACCCTATCAATTAGAACTGGAGAGAACAAGAAAATAACTCAACCAGTCTTGAAATAGAAGAAAACCACGGGAGCAACCCATTCACAAGATAACTTCCTAAACCAAAAACTAGATAAGGTCAATTCTAATTTCCCGAGAAAATCAAAACCAACACATACCCATTGACATAACCAACACCATTCTCTTTGAGACAAAACATCAATCTCCAGCACATAACCACCGGTATTATACTAAACCAATAGAAGGACTTACAACAAACACTAGATAACGGCTAGGCAACAACCATCTAGGACTGCTGGAAAAGGAAGGCTCAACCTAAGTCTAGAACCACAACAAAACTAGAAACAAGGCTAACAAGACCTACCCACGAGCTACAACCTCGGGTAATCACCTCTCAAGGATAACTCACCCCGTCCACTACTAAGAGATAAGCCCATCGAGAAAATACTCGCATACATACTGTAACACAAGCAGTAAAACAACTAAACAAGGAAAACAGGAAGGCACATAAGCAATTACACAGAAAAGGAGAGAATCACAAAGCAAACATTACCAGCACTAGACAAAAGTAATAAAAGCCATACTTGGAGCAATAGTATCAGGAACCTCTACCTCTGGCCTAACAAGAGGGGCATCAGACTGACGGGGTCTATCTCTGGTCTGAGTAGAAGCTGAAGGCTCGACCATCCCTTACCGGGGACAATCTATAGAAAGGTGACCAATCACCCCACAATCATAACAACCATGTTGATTGGGATACGTGATCATTGGGAAATCCCTAGTAAAGTGCCTGCACTCACCGTACCAACAACAACCTTTACCTGATGAAGTCCGATGGGAAGATCTCACTGAATCTGATCTACCACCATGGCCTACACATCCTGAATGCAAACCTCAAAGAACCTGACCCATACCATGTACACTCCACTCGACATGCTCTGTTCAACCACCCTCTGAAACTTGTGGAGCCACTAAAATTGGCCTGCTAGATAGGAAGCAATGGAATTGAGCTCTAGTGGAAAATCCCCTACCTAGAGTCTGAGAACCTCGAAAACTATCCTGACAGCGATGCTTCTTGCTACTACCTCCATATGCCTCATGACATAAACCCTCAACAGCCCAAGCATGATCAACTACTTGAAGGAAGGTCATCCTAACTGTAACCTGGTGCTCGATTGCCAAATGGAGCGGTGAAATCAAACCCTTGACAAAGTTCTGAACCCTATCAAACTCTAAAGGCACAGTCTTAGTAATACGCCTAACCATCTCGTGAAACTCACCTCATACTCCGATACTGACATACAACCTTGCTGAAAAAGTGGGATTCTACCCTAACTGAAGCACCACTTGAAGAATCAGGTACCACCCTAACTAAGGGTACTGAACCACCCATCGGAGAACTTGGAGTCCTAGCCACGATATCTTGAAGAGTTGGGGTAGTCATAAATCCTACTGGAGGCTGGGCTGTCCCCACACCCCCTAACTGATATGGTATGCTCCAATTCTGAAATCCTGGCATTAACAGAAGCACTGAAGCAATAGGCACAGAAGCCTCGACACCACCCACTGTCATACTCGTCCTAGGCATATGAGAAGGAATAGAACAACCAAAGTTTAGAAGTCAATAGAGCCAGGAACGCACGATAAGAAGCCAAGAATATGGAACTTTTCCTACTAATGCCCTGTAGCCTCCCGCAGATAGCATACGAACGTCATCGCATGGATCTGCAAGACTCTACGTAGACACTTGCTTCTGTACCATGACATCGGTGAATCTAGAGCTCTGATACCAAGCTATCACAACCCAATTTCTGAGGTCATAATGGCACCTACAACCCCCCAGTAGGTGAACCAATCCCCATAGAATGATTAGTAATGGGCTACTACCTAACTAATACGCACAATAAGAACAAAATAAGCAAAAACAAAATATAAAGATAGGATTACGCGGAAGCAAATAACCTGAACATATGTACATAAAGAAACTACACCAATCCCAAGACTTAGCATCAATAGTACATGATCTTCTAATAGAATACAAGTTCTAGAAGTAACAAAACATAATATACAACTGTCTCTGAATAAATAAGAGTAACAATGCCAAAAGATGAGATGTGGTTAAGCTTCGGTCGTCAGGTGCTCACCCTAGTCTCGAATATCTAAAGCTGTACGAGTTTCCATGCGATCAACGACAAAAGCTCACACTAATATCTGCACCAGAAAGATGCAGAAGTGTAGTATGAGCACCAATTGTTAAGCAACAGGTACCCAGTAGGCATCATAGGCCGACTGAGCGCATATAAGATATAAAGACAGTAACTAGCAGATAGCAAAGAAGTAGTCATAGAAGCAATAGAGAAAATACATGGAAACTAGCACAGATAGAAGTCAACAAGGATTACCAACAAGCTATGCTAGCCACAGAAGATATATATAACACAAAACATATGTGAAGGAAAGAAGAATGCACCTGGAGTCCTTGCAATAATAATATATATATATATATATACGAGAGAGTTGAGAAAATGGCAGTATATCGGTAACCTCAAGTAAAAAGGAAATGAAGGAAAACAAATAAACATTATCAAACTAGAAGCAACATAGCTACAGAAACATGCTTAAACACCATTTCAAGATCATAGAATCAGATAGCAATCTCGCAATTACAACCCTAGGATAGAATAAACTAAGCCACAGAAAACCAAAGCCACTAATCAGCACCATGAAAAAAGGTAGGATCCGCTAACCCATAAGTACCCATAAGGCCACATAAATAGTGCCTCAATAAGACAGGAACCACTAGGCCCTTAATAATCCCAAGTCTAATAATCATAACCTCAACAGGCTAGAAATCACTAGTCCACCAATAACCGAAGGCCATAACAATCCTTATAATATGACAAAATAAAATTTAATCTACCTATAGTCCCAACGGCCGCCCATACAACCAAGGAATATAATCAAGTGAAAATAAATCCTCTGGCATCTCATACTACCAGAGCATACACTGAGCACACGATAAATAAGAGTGGAATCCGAATGAAATAGGCATGATGATGATGATGATAAAACCAGTGTGAAAGAAGAACTGTATGCTAACCACCACCGGTACCTAAAAGGCCCAATAGAGGCAGGATCCATGGAAGGTCGCACCCGTATACCTCCACTCCACCATATACCCCTTCTCCGGCACACTCGGCACACAGCCCTTGGTCCAGATCAGCAAGGTCCATAGAGGTCCTCGACCATATACTAAAACCCACAAAACCTCAAAACCCCATATAAAGCTACTCGGAGTGTGTCCAGGTCAGAATAAGTAATCATAGTCTCAAATGAGTGCCCGGAGTCTATCCGGGTCTAAATCGGTAAGTAAAGTCTAAAAACCCCAACCAAGAATGCCCAGAGCGTAGCCGGGTCTAAATCAGTAGTAAAATAACTCTAGCGCTCGGCCTTGCCGAGTCTAGTCTTGTCTCGAAATTAGTAGTAAAATAGGTATAGCACTCAGCCTCGCCGAGTCTAGTGTAAGTATGAAAACCAGTGATAAAATTACTGTAACATCTATTTTATAATCTTTTATTCCAAAAATGGACCCTCGGGCCATGCAAAGTTTGGAAAATTGGTGATAGTAGGTCCGAAGCCAAAACAGTAGTAAAAACATACAAAAAGTCCTTTACATGAATGATATGCTCACAAATAATAGATCCGTCAAACGACTCACAAATATTCCTATCGGCCCTGCACATGCACAATCAGCTCTACAACACAGATAACCAGCCTAAAATAATATCACGATGTCCGAGACTCGCAAAAATTCCCAAATATCCCACCGTTTATGGTCCAGAGGCATATACAAAGGCCATATGGGGCCACAATGGTAATATCATAATACTACAACGAGTATTACAAACAACGTATGAATAAATCGGACAAAAGAGACGTACAAGGTCTGGAGTACCAACCTATAACAACCCACCCAAGAATACCAATTAATGTAATTATAGCTTATATACCCAGAGTCTAGGTAGGGAAGACCGTAACCTACCTGTCGTCCGATGGCTAGCTTATGACATGGAATTGTCTAAGCTCGAACTGCTCTGAGAAGTCCCAATTCACGAAAATACTATCAACACAATAATCTATGCGTCAATACAAAACCAACGATACCCATAATGCTAGAAATATAACCGAATTGAAATTCGGGTCACGGGCAGGCTCGTGGGCCCCATAATCCAAAGCCAGAAGAGAAAAATACCACGGTGTTCCTCAAATTCTCGGGAGGACATGCTCAAAATATGAGCATAAATGGACCACCAATGGGTCTCAAAACAGCCCATAATGCAAGGATTTAAAGATGAAAATTTATGGAAGAAATTGGAAAAATAAAGGAAAAACTTACCCAATTTAGAAGCCAACAAACGATCAAGATTTAACAATTATCAACCCCTAAGCTGTTGGGAATGGTCAAGGTGAGCTATGGAGGTTTTGGGTTCATCATCAATGGAGAATTCCGAATTTAAAGAGAGAATTTACCAGAGTCCACAAATGAGCAAGGATCGTCAAAATAATTTCCTCCAAGTTGTTGGGTTGATCAAGGTGTCAAAATGGTATCTTGTGAGTTATTTTATTGGAGGAAAATGAAGTTGGAATTTTTAAAAAATGAGGAAGAAAGTGGCTGGCCAACATTTTATAAGCTGTCAGTGCCCTGGCACACCAGGGCGGCCAATGCGCACCAGGGCGGCCCAGGCGCACCAGGGCAGCCAGGGCGCTGAGGCACAGGGGGCACAGGCGCCCAGGGCGCTGAGGCGCAGGGAGCACAAGTGCCAGGGCTGTCAGGCGCACACTGCTGCCCACACCAGTAACCAACAACTAACCTTAAGCAAAATTTTGCACGATGGGTCCCCGGGAACGCATCTGGGGTCCCGCGAACACAAATGAGCTGAGCTATCCAATAAGAAATGTCATTCCAGATTAAATAGAATTGATGAAAATCCCATCGAAGGTCGATTTAATGAAAAGTGGGCTCCGCGCCCAAAATCAACCTTTAGGCTAACTATTCCAGAACCGAACCTAAGGCCCAAAATTAAGTTTGAAAGCCTCAGGACCTAAACCAATGGTCCCTCTAACCTAAAGTCAACATTTTGAAGCTAATAGTACTGACGAAATTTCCATCCAAGGCCGTCTTCTTTGAATGTTGACCAAAGTCAACTAAATAAGCCCAATTGGCTTGAAAACATAGAACGAGAGAGAATTTTAAGCTGAAAAGCTCCCGGATCCCGACCAAAGGTCCAAATAGACCAATGTCCATGCTCCGGAGCTACAAAATTGTCAAAGTTCAATTCCGAGCATGTTTACCAAGAATATTGATCGAAGTTAATGATTTCCAAAGTTAATGCTTTAAAATAAAGAAACGACCATAAAAACTAAACAAATAGCCCGGGCACCGAACTACCAGTCCCAGCAAGCCATAAATGACTTTGAGCCACTACAGGCAAGCTCTAGCAGTACAAAGAAGGCGAAAATGCGAGAATAACTGGAAGGGTCATTACACCTTAATATATGTGATATTTTGAATTATTTTGTAATGCTTTGATTTAAGCCTAGAGTCTATTGAAAATAACCTCTCTACCTCCCAAGATAGGGGTATGATCTGCGTACACACTACCCTCCTCTTAGAACCCACTTGTGGCTTACACTAGGTATGTTGTTGTTGTTGTACAAAGAAGAATCTAGAATATTAAAGACTAGTAGAGAATTGGGAGGAGGGCTCTATAATGAGAATTCTAAAAGCGAAGTTCTAGATAAGGCAAAGAAGGAAAAATCTTGAACTTCTAGAATGAAGTAGTTCTGAAATAACTGATTACTAGATCGTTTTATCACCACTTATAAATAGAGGTGGTTTATTTGAGATTTATATGTACTCAAATAAAGAGCGTATACACAAATAAAGAAAATATGCTCAAGAAAAGAGTGATAACTGAAGCAAGCAACAAGTGAGTGATCGAGTGAGATATAAGAGAGAGAAACAACGAGAATTGCTAGAGTGTGAGTAAAATAAAAATTGAGTGTACAAATTTGCTAGAGTGTGAGTGCAATAAAAATTGAGTGTACAAATTGTAAGACCAAAACTGATCCTTACTTTGCAATAATAAGATTTAAGTTATGAACAACCAATTGTGCCCAACAATATTCAACAAGTGATATTAAAACTGGGTGGATCAAGAAAGGTAGCAACTCCAAGAGAGATCCTACAAGCTACTGTCAGAGGCACTTATCAATGGCAGATTTTACAAGTACCCTCAACAATGTTGAGAAACTCTATGCAAGTAACTACTGCTCGTGGAACACAAAAATGAATATTATTTTCCTGACTAGAAATTATGGGATATCATTAGTGGATAAGATACTACACCACCAACATATGTTGAAGCAAAAAAAAGGTGGAAGGTTTAAGTTGAATGGTCGCGATATATGCTCTTATGATAATAGTTGAAGATGAGTTCTCGTAACAGATTATGAACGTGAAGACACCCAAGAAGTCTGAGACATGCTGGCGATGATATATATATATATATATATGAAAAAAAGCGATATAAGACTACAAAGACTTGGAAATGACTTTTGTCGATCTCACAACAGAACATAACATTAAAGGTTAAATTCTTAGGTTTTGAAATATCAAAACTAGATTTAGAGAATGCAATTATCGAGACAATGATGGTTTATTGTTCATGGTCTGGATTGGAGTATAGAGGAATGGTCACTAGTGATTTTTAAAGGATAAGAGGTTTGAATTTGGTCAGACGTAGCAAAAATAAAATATAATATTATAAAATAAAGTAAGAGTAATATAAGCTGTCAATAAAGCGAGGACTGATGGAGACAAAACTGATATATATCACAAGGGATCGTAAGTATCCAGATGAATGTCTGGCTAGAGCTACTATTCTTGAAAGAATCTATAAGCTGTTAAACAATAATGAGAAAAGTAAAATTGCAATTAAGCTGAAAATGGTTGACTTGCATTTAGAAAGTTATGATTGTCTTATTGTGCTCTCTCACTCTCTCTCTTTGGGATGATGATTACACGATCTTATATAGAGTTTTATCTCCAATGACCAAATTCTATATATTAAACCCCTTAATTAACATCTAATTAAATTCTATTAAATGATAAGGAAGTAACGCTTGACATTGTAATGAGTCAGTTATGTAACGACTGTCAATGGCTAGTGTAAGTTAAGTGACTTTCCTATGGGATAAGATATCTTTCCAATGCGGTGTATAGACCTTTGTGGTTCCTAATGTGTGATTCAATTTTGACTGTCTTGGTTCACATAGCCGTGACCTATCATTGTGTTCTGTCTAGCTGGCGATATGTGGCATGCACTTAATATATCCATGTGTTGAGGTTATTTTTTTCATATATAGATGGTCCCATTATTTCTCAAGCTTAATATTAAGTTCGACAAACATAAATGAATTGATTTCTCGATCTTTATGACATATCAAATCCCTGATTTTATTCTAAGTAGAATCTTCTAAAGGAAGAAAATAAAGCATCACTTTGCGTTAAATGCCTATGACACAAGACACTCATTCAAATCTTTCCCGGACAACATGGCTTCATGTGATTTGATACTGAGGGAAATTGAGGTTCCCGAAGCACCATCGAAAATCTCTTGCCTTCTTTTCTTCGTATTTTCTTTCCTTTTGAGGCCTTGTTGATTGGTCAGAAGATCTTTGATAGGATCTCTTTTTTCCATATTCATCTCCTTTTTTCAAGGATCCCTTTGTCTTCCACGGTGCCCTTTGGGAACATTTTCTTTATGAGGTTTTGTTATAAAACCTCCTTCATTCCTTATATTTTTCTTCGGTAAAGAGAAAATCTTCCTTGTCCTATGTTCTTTAGAGAAAAGAAAAGAGTTCTGGTCTGTGGCTTTTGTATCCCTTTGATTTCATGGCCGAACTTGTGGCTCATGCTTTATTTTTACTCCGTATTCTGTCTTGTCCTTGTCTCTATCTCTTTAGCTATTTTTTCAAATACAGAGGGTTATCGATGAGGGAGAGGTAGAGACCAGGTGTGAAGTCGGGGATGAGATTAGTGGTGCCATATAACCACCTCCATCTCATCCTTCTTGGCAGTTTAAGGATTGCCGTTCATTTCCTGGTTGATGTTTAACTAGAAATCTTCAAAGCTAAAGGAATCACTAGACAAGAATATTTCTGGTTCCTTTCTATATTCTGCAAATTTGTCATGCTTTTAGCGTGTCAATACACATTCTATGTCTAGAAAGTTTATGACTTTCTCGAGACATGAGTGGCGCACTTTTTAGTTGCCTCACTAGTATCCCTACTACACCAGATTCTACCTTCTTAGGTTAAGCCAAACCTTTCCTCAAGCCCGTAACTATTGATTCTAAGGTCTGGGAATTGAAGTACTAAAATAAGGGAGTAAAATCCTTACCTTTATGATGAACTTTGGTGGAAAAATGAGTTGAAGTCGCCCAAATCGCCTCTGCTCTTCCCCAAAATGTTCTTGAATAATTTTGAACATTTTAAGAGAAGTTTCTGCATTTACAGTGACTTACTCCACTATAGCGGTCTCAACCCTGCTATAATGGTGCCACCATAGTGGAACCTGCCCACTATGGCGGCGCTGACTGCCTTGACCTCCGTTATAGCGGGAATTTCTCCGCTATAGAGGTCATCACCGTAGCACAGTATCAACCGTTATAGCAATTAACATGAAATAAAACCTCAGGAAATCCCTCAGAATTATCTATTTTACAACACACTTCAAATCTTGACATTCTGAACCAACTCTTTCACGTCAACTTCGATATCGAGAGTTCAACTCACTCGAATTCACTTTCAAAAAGTCCCTTGGACTCCTTAATGCCTTAGCTAACTTAAAAACTAGCTCAACCTTAGACATTTTACCCAATCCTTTTCCGAATTATCCTAGATCATACCTCGCTCAGAAATCATCCGAGACTAGCCTATCCCAAATTTTCCAACTCCTTGTCATGCCCCGAGGTTATCCCCTAGACGTAACATGGGACTTGGGACCACAAGTGCCCTAAGCTAACCCTTGGTCATAACATTCTCAAGCATAACAAAAGATAAGCGGAGGCATAATAGATAAATCTAGAATCACATAAATGGATAATCAAGTCAAATAGAAATACAAAATGCAGAAAGAGACTCAAAAGCTATCTATGTCTGAAAAGCCTCTACTCATGACATAAAGAATTGCTAGGACAAGACCCTAGCTAACTCGAAGTGCAGAAAATACAATAGCTAACACTGACTAAGAACATAACTAGTCCTCGATCTAAGAGGACTCACTAACAGCTAACAGAAGGTGGCCTGGAAGCTCTAGCCACAGGTCTGAGAAGGAACACCTGAATCTGCATCATCAAAGGATGCAGCGCAAGATATGCGTCAGTACTATAGGATGTACCGAGTATGAGAGCGATACCTGAACATGATAAAAATCGTTAAAAACATACTTGAAATGACTTGTTACATAAAGAAAGGACATGAATAAGTATTAAGATAAGAGACATAAGACATAAAATAAAACGTAAGTTCAAAGTATAGAACTATATAACTTCATAGTTTGAAAATGATCATGTGGGAGTTTCTCTTAACCGACATAAACCATGCTGAGCTACATGGAATCCAGTGTCATGTACCCCTACTGAAAAGGGCTGTCCTAACCGGCCAAAGTTAGAACCATGTCGTACCAGGATCATGTCATAATAAGCCACAGAGGGTAACCTATAGTGGCAACGTAGTTTTGGACTTGGGTTATCTGAACCCTCATCTCCCGGTGCTAAATACTACTCCCAAAACATATAACATGAGCTCATATACATGTGACATATCTGATGCCAAACTTGTTCATAACATGTTCATACCCCGGATCATCATACTACTCATGAATTATAGTTTAGAAATCGATTCATGGGAATTGATGGAACATCGAGTGTCTTGCATTGCATCATAATTCATAACTTGAAAACTTGCATGGCCTTAGTTCAATTTCATAATAACATATATTTCCATAAAACATAAGAACAAGTCAAGCACTTGCTTGAAATTCATGAAATCATGCCATCATTTTCCCCAATTTCTTAAATCACTTCATGCATGTACGATTCACCATAATTAACCTTCAATTTATGAAATAGGAGTTAATAAGTAAAAACCCATGCAAAATCATGCAATTTAATAGAATTTCATAATAAAATCATGAGAAGGCAATTTATAGCAAAATCCATAAGAATTGGCTAAAAAACCCAAATTTGAAAGTTCATGAAATCACAATTTGAAATTTGGGGTTTTAGGCACAGGGGTGAGAGGAACCCATTGTTGAATACCCACATACCTTGATTTAAGCTAACCCACTTGAATTGAAAAGACTTAGGAGACTTGAACTTGGAGCTTGAGACCTTGAGCTTGAGAGAGTTCTTTTCCTTTTTGGGAGATGAATGAGGTAATGAGAAGGGACTTAGGCTAATAAGGGTGAAAAACCTTCTAGAAATAGCCAAAAAGATATCATTTAGGAGTTAAAAGGGTGGGTAATGACTAAAATACCCTTGGGATTTAATTAAGAAAAAACTAGAAAAAGGGTCGGCTTCAGAAATCACGAGTCGGTTCTACGGGTCATTGTTTGAACCACGACCCTTGGTTCCAACTCGTGGTTCTTGGCCAACTAATCAGGCTGCGGAATGTAATCTACGGGTCAACAGGACGGACCCATAGAATGGATGATGGGTCGTCAATTGGACTCATTGTTGCTGGGGACCTAGCTGGTCTCTGGATCAACCTACGACTCAGAAGGATGGTCCATCATTTGAATGACGAGTCATAGAACCGAGTCATCATTTTCAGAGGGACTTGTCATGCCTCTGATCTGGTTCCACGAGATGGACCCGTGGTTTGAAACATGGTCCATAGAACCAACTCGTGGTTCCAGACCAGAGACAGAATCAACAAAAGGGAACCATGGTTCCATTCCATGACCCGTGGTTTGAACCACGGTCCGTGGTTTGGGCCTATCATTCCTGGAAACATGAAAATTTTCTGAGTTTTTAGACTTAGATAGTTGGTTCAATTTCTGAGGTGTTACAATATCTCTCCCTTGGGATCATTCGTCCTTGAATGAAGACTAAATAAGGGAAAACTGAAGAGAAAAATATCCCAACCAGTAACAAAACATGGAATTCAAGGAATAAACATGAAAACTGAACTTTTCAACTTAAAACATGGTTAAATCAACTTCGAAAACATGAATGCATGCTAGGATCATGAGAGTAACTGACAGAATAGGATCGGAGGAACATACTAAGGATGAAACTATTACCTCAAGCTGGAACGGAATCGGAAGGAAAGAGATGGGGATATTTGGCCTTTATGGACTCTTTCGCTTTCCAAGTAGCTCCTTCAACAAGCTGATTTCTCTAAAGAACTTTTACCGAAGCAACTTCTTTGTTCCTCAACCTCTGAATCTGACGATCAAGGATTTCTACAGGGACCTCCTCATAGGTAATATTATCCTTTACACCTACATCCTCCAAAGAGACAATCAAGGTCGGATCACCAACACACTTCTTCAATAAGGAAACATGGAAAACTAGATGAACCATTTCCAAATTCGATGGCAAATCCAACTCATAAGTGACCTTACCAACCTTTATCAGAATCCAATAAGGACCTACAAAATGGGGACTAAGCTTCCCTTTCTTTCCAAATCTCATCACACCCTTCATGGGTGACACTTTTAGAAAAACCCAATCATCAACTTCAATTCTAATTCCCTCCTTCTCACATCCGCATATGATTTATGTTGACTCTGAGCGGTCTTCAACCTCTCCCTAATAAGTTGAACCTTCTCCATGGTCTCATGCACTGAATCTGGGCCAATCAAAGCTGCCCCACCTACCTCAAACCAACCAATAGGAGATCTACATCTCCGACCATAAAGTGCCTCATACGGGGCCATCTGGATGCTAGAGTGAAAGCTGTTGTTGTAGGCAAACTCGATAAGAGGTAAGTGATCATCCCAATTAACTTTGAAATCAATCACACAAGCTCTCAACATATCCTCCAAAGTCTGAATAGTACGCTCTGCCTGGCCATCTGTCTGAGGGTGAAAAGTTGTACTAAGCTTCACCTGAGTACCAAGACCTCTCTGAAATGATCTCCAAAATTGAGAAGTAAACTTAGTACCTCTATCTGAAATAATGGACAAAGGAACACCATGCAATCGAACTATCTCCCGGATGTAGAGTCTGGCATAGTCGTCTGCTGAATCCGTAGTTTAATAGCCAAAAAATGGGATGATTTAGTCATCCGGTCGACAATCACCCAAATAGAATCATGTTGCCTTCGAGTACGAGGCAAACCTGTAATGAAGTCCATATTGATCGCTTCCCATTTCCAAGTGGGAAGGTCAATATCCTGAATCATGCCACCCGATCCCTGGTGCTCTACCTTCACCTGCTGACAGTTGGGACACTTAGCCATAAAATCGACTGTCCCTCTTCATACCACTCCACCAAAAGACTTCCCATAGATCATGGTATATCTTGGTGGCACCGGGGTGAATGGAATATCTGGAACTATGAGCCTCAGTCAGAATCTGTTATCTCAACCCATCTACATCTGGCACACATAGTCGACCCTGATAATAAAGTACACCATCTCCCCCTTGGGATAACACCTCAATCCTTTGCTGATGGACTGCACCCTTAAGCTGAAGTAAAATGGGATCACTATCTTGCTTTGCCTTCACTTCAGCTACCAAGGATGATTCGAAACCATTATGAACAATAACACCACCTTCAGTTGATTCCATAAGGCAAACTCCCAACCGAGCTAGCCTATGAACCTCCTTAACCAGTTCCTTCTTTCCTTCTTTGATGAAGACACACTACCCATCGACAATCTACTAAGTGCATCCGCCACAACATTGGCCTTACCCGGATGGTAAAGCACACTCATGTCATAATCCTTAAGAAGTTCAAGCCATCTTCTCTGTCGCAAATTCAATTCCTTCTGAGTGAACACATACTGAAGGCTCTTATGATTGGTGAATACATCCACATGCACACCATACAAGTAATATATCCAAATCTTCAAAGCAATGACCACGGCTGCCAACTCAAGATCATGAGTAGGATAGTTCTTCTCATGAGTCTTAAGTTGTCTCGAAGCATAAGAAAATACCTTACCACGCTGCATCAAAACACAACCCAATCCAATCCTAAAAGCATCACAATACATAACAAAATCATCTAGGCCCTCGGGTAGAGCTAACACTGGAGCTGATGTCAATCTAGTCTTCAATTCCTGAAAGTTCTTCTCACACAAGTCGGACCACTACAATTTTACCTTCTTCTGAGTCAATCGGGTCAAAGGGGCAGCAATGGAAGAAAATCCTTCCACAAACCTCCTATAGTAGCTAGCCAAACCCAAAAAGCTTCTAATATCAGATGGGAAAGTGGGTCTAGGCCAGTTCTTTACCGCCTCAATCTTTTGAGAATCAACTCGAATACCATCCCTAGTCACAATATGACCAAGAAATGCAACGAACTGCATCCAGAACTCACACTTTCTAAACTTAGCAAATAACTGTCAGTCCTTGAGAGTTTGCAACACAACTCTCAAATGGTCTGCATGTTCCTTCTCACTCCGAGAGTAGATAAGGATATCATCAATGAAAATAATCACAAACATATCCAGGTACTGTTTGAATAGACGGTTCATCAAATCCATAAAGGCTGCAGGAGCATTCGTTAGACCAAAAGACATCACACCAAATTCATAATGACCATACTGAGTTCTGAAGGATGTCTTCAGAATATCACACTCTCTAACACGAAGCTGATGATAACCAGATCTAAGGTCGATTTTGGAGAAGAAACTAGCACCCTGAAGCTGATCGAACAAGTCATCAATCCTAGTAATGGGATATTTAGTCTTGATTGTGACCTTATTCAACTGACGGTAGTCAATACACATTCTAAGAGAACCATCTTTCTTTCGAACAAATAAAATCGGAGCACCCCATGGAGAAAAGCTAGGCCTGATGAAACCTTTATCAAGAAGATCCTTCAACTGGTCCTTTAACTCCTTAAGCTCTGCGGGAGCCATTCTATAGGGAGGAATATAGATAAGATTCATATTTTGGAGAAGATCTATCCCACAGTCGATCTCCCGCTCGGGAGGAACTCCAGGCAAATCCTTGAGAAACACTTCTGGAAACTCATTCACAACAGGAACAGACTGAAGGGATGGGGTTTTGGACTCCATGTCCATAACTTACACTATGTGATAAACATACCCCTTTGAAATCATCTTTCTAGCCTTAAGATAAGATATGAAACGACCTTTCAAGGAAGGGAGACTACCTTGCCATTCTAAAACGGGTTTATTTGGAAATTTGAAACTGACAACCCGAGTACGACAATCAACAGAAGCATAAAAAACATGTAGCCAATCCATATCAAGAATAACATCAAAATTTGTCATCTCCAACTCTACTAAATCCGCTGAAGTGACTCTATGAAGGACCGAGCTAGGGCTATTTAGGTAGATTCTTTTGGCTAAGACTGACTCACCAACAGGGGTAGAAACATAAAACGGTACTAAAAGCAATTCAGGACAAATTTCAAATTTGCATGCTACATAAGGAGTCACAAAAGATAAAGAGGCACTGGGGTCCAACAAAGCATACACATCGAAAGATAAGACTTTCAACATACCAGTGACAACATCTGGGGAACCTTCCTGGTCCTGACGAGAGGACATAGCATAAAGACGGTTCTAGCACTGACCACCAGAACTAGAAGCTGTGCCCAGCTAGGCTGGTCGACCTCCTGGGGCTGCTGGAGAAGACTGAGCCCTACTACCACCCTGCCCCTTCTTAGCTGAAGGGAAATCTCTAATCATATGTCCAGCCTATCCACACCCAAAGCATTCTCCCTTGCCCGCGCGACACTCTGCCGGGTGACTCTTCCCACACTAGTTGCAAATGGGATGGGATGGTCCTCTAGTAACACTCCCCTGTGATTGCGAATGAGAACCAGATTCTCTACCTCTTTGATCATGAAGATACCTCGGGGCCTGGGTAGGAGCACTAGCAGAAGAATGAATGGGTCTTGATGACTTCTTCTGAAATGAGGAGCAGTGCCCGCCACCGGACCTCTGATGGCCAAAACCTAAACTCTTGGATCTAACTCTCTTGTTCTCCCTAGCCATCTCCCTAAGATTTTTCCCTCGATCTGGTGAGCATGAGTCATGAGTCTGGAAATATTCATATCACTCAATAGCATAGCAGACCTGCAGTCCTTCTTTACCATGTCTGAAACCCCATAGATAAACTTACTCATTTGGTCATGCATGTCTCCTACCATAGAAGAGGCATACCTTGATAACTGAGTGAACTTCAAACTATACTCCTGGACTGACATCGACCCCTATCGCAAGTTCACAAACTCCTCAGTCTTTGCTTGCCTCAACTCTCGGGGAAAGACCGGTCAAGGAAAGCTCTCTCAAAACACTCCCAAGTCATAGGGACCATGTCCCTAGCTCTAGCCTCCTTCCACTGGGTAAACCAGATATGATCTATATCCTTGAGTTAGTAGGATGCGAGCTCCACACAATCAGCACCAACCACTTACATAACATCAAATATCTTCTTCACTTCATCAATAATGTTAAGTGGGTCCTCACTCACTTTCAAACCCCAAAATTTGGGTGTGTTCATTTGGACAAAATCACGAACTCGGGTCGCTACCCCACCTTGACAGTGGACTGGGATAGGAGATGGCTGGTTAGCCTGGGCGGCCAAGGTTTGGGCTAGCAAATGGATGGCGTTCTTGAATTCCTCATTCGTGACCTCGAGGGCCGGAACTGGAGGAGTGGCATTCCAAGCGGCTCGGTGAGACATAGCACGTAGAGGCATGATCTGAAACATACAAGGTAAGGATTAGAGGAACATTAGAGTTAAGCTCTATCACACGATATGATCATGAAAGAAGTGAAGTTTTCTAAGACACCTCATAGCTTCCCTCTCATATGTGTGGCGCGCTTCACACACATGAAAGAGACTCTACTCGATGCGGCTTTCAGACATCCTAGGACCCTTGAACCTGAGGCTCTGATACCAAGTTTGTCACGCCTCGAGGTTACCCCATAGACGTAACATAGGACTTGGGACCACAAGTGCCCCAAGATAACCCTTTGTCATAACATTCTCAAGCATAACAAAAGATAAGCGAAAGCATAATAGATAAATCCAGAATCACATAAATGGATAATCAAGTAAAATAGGAATACAAAATCCAGAAAGAGACTCAAAAGTTGTCTATGTATGAAAAGCCTCTACTAATGACATAAAGAGTTGCTAGGACAAGATCCTAGCTAACTCGAAGTGCGGAAAATACAATAGCTAACACTGACTAAAAACATAACTAGTCCTCGATCTAAGAGGACTCACCAACAACTGACAGAAGGTGGCATGGAAGCTCTAGCCATGGGTCTGAGAAGGAACACCTGAATCTGCATCATCAAAAGATGCAGCGCAAGATATGTGTCAGTACTATAGGATGTACCGAGTATGAGAGTGATGAATGAACATGATAAAAACCGTTAAAAACATACTTAAAATAACTTGTTACATAAAGAAAGGACATGACTAAGTATTAAGATAAGAGACATAAGACATGAAAGAAAACTTAAGTTCAAAGTATAGAATTATATAACTTCATAGTTTGAAAATGATCATGTGGGAATTTCTCTTAACCGACATAAACCATGCTGAGCTACATGGAGTCCAATATCATGTACCCCCACTGAAAAGGGTTGTCCTTACCGGCCAAAGTTAGAACCATGTCGTACCAAGATCCTATCATAATAAGCCACAGAGGGTAACCTACAGTGGCAACGTAGTTTTGGACTTGGGTTATCTGAACCCTCATTTCTCGGTACTAAATACTACTCCCAAAACATATAACATGAGCTCATATACATGTGACATATCTGATGTCAAACTTGTTCATAACATGTTCATACCCCGGATCGTCATACTACTCATGAATTATAGTTTAGAAATCGATTCATGAGCATTGATGGAACATCGAGTGTCTTGCATGGCATCATAATTCATAATTTGAAAACTTGCATGGCCTTAGTTCAATTTCATAATAACATATATTTTCATAAAATGTAAGAACTAGTCATGCACTTGCTTGAAATTCATGAAATCATGCCATCATTTTCTCAATTTTCTTAAATCACTTCATGCATGTAGGATTCACCATAATTAACCTTCAATTCATGAAATAGGAGTTCATATGTAAAAACCCATGCAAAATCATGCAATTTAATAGAATTTTATAATAAAATTATTAGAAGGCAATTTATAGCAAAACCCATAAGAATTGGGTAAAAAACCCTAATTTGAAAGTTCATGAAATCACAATTTGAAATTTGGGGTTTTGGGCACAAGAGTGAGTGGAACCTATTGTGGAATACCCACATACCTTGATTTAAGCTAACTCACTTGAATTGAAAAGACGTAGGAGACTTGAACTTGGAGCTTGAGACCTTGAGCTTGAGAGAGTTCTTTTCCTTTTTGGGAGATGAATGAGGTAATGAGAAGGGACTTAGGCTAATGAGGGTAAAACCCTTCTAGAAATAGCCAAAAGGACATCATTTATGAGTTAAAAGGGTGGGTAATGACTAAAATACCCCTAGAATTTAATTAAGAAAAAGCTGGAAAATGGGCCAGCTTCAGGAATCACGGGTTGGTTCTATGGGTCTTTGTTTGAACCACGACCCGTGGTTCCAACTCGTGGTTCTTGGCCAACTAATCAGGCTGCGGAATGTAATCTATGGGTCAACATGACAGATTCGTAGAATGGATGATGGGTCGTCAATTGGACTCATCATTGTTGGGGACCTAGATGGTCTCTGGATCAACCCACGACTCATAAGGACGGTCCATTATTTGAACGACGGGTCATAGAACTAAGTTGTCATTTTCAGAGGGACTTGTCATGCCTATGATCTGGTTCCACGAGTTGACAGGACGGACCCGTGGTTTGAACCATGGTCCGTATAACCAACTCATGGTTCCAGACTAGAGACTGAATCAATAGAAGGGAACCACAGTTCTATTCCATGACCCGTGGTTCGAACTACGATCCGTGGTTTTGGCCCATCATTCCTGTAAACATGAAAATTTTCTGAGTTTTCAGACTAAGATAGCTGGTTCGATTTTTGAGGTGTTACACTCCCAAACCCAGAAGTTTTTTAACCCATTTCTTCACACGAAAAGCTTACTCATAATGATAAAATTGGTCATTATAAAATCTACCTTCGTTGGGAATTTCGTCGATTCTGTTGAGTCCAAAATATCATTTTTGGTAGGGTAGCATATTTTTTTGTGTCCATGGGGTTCCAAATGAATCCTGAGAGTCCATCCGAGTATTTGAAACTTAGCTAAAATTTTCTAGTATGGCTGGTTCTGGTGATTCTGCTTTTGCGGCCCCTGTGTCGCATTTGCGTACATCACATTTGTGGATAATCTTCTACTTTTGCAGAGGTACGTCTATCCGGGGAGTTCCTCTTTTGTGGAGTTTCTATCACTTTTGTGAGTTCCGTATTTGTGGAGATTTCTCTGCTTTTGTTGAGGCTCGGGTGAACAGTGGCCTTCACATTTGCAATGTAGATCTCCGCTTTTGTGAAGATAACTGTTACTAAATACTTCTTCTTTGTTTTAAATCATTCCAAACTATTTTTCTCCATTTCTATAGAGCTCTAAACATAAATTCTAGTGTGGGATCATCAATTTTCTGGTTGGGGCAACATTTTTTGGTCCGTGGTAAATTACCCATTATCAAATTGTATGTTTCTGACCCTTAATTTCATTTAATTTCTTAGTTGATTCTTGTTTTGTTTCTTGGGTTTGGGGGCTGTTTTGTGCTTGATACTGAGCCTATTTTTACTCAATAAATTGAGTATGTAATCCTTGTCCCACAAGAGATATTTTCTCTTATTTAGTTTTCAAATTCGCATGCGGACTCCATGGGTGATTTTTCACTTCATTTTTGACCCGAATTATTAATTTGCAATATGGGCATCATTATTTATATTTCAAGCAGTAGATTATTGTTATGATAGCATGGTAGCAGTCCGAGGCTTTCTGGAAAGGAAAAACTCCAGTCTAGTTAGTGGAGCGCACGTGATCGGCTTCGAGGTAGGCTTTAACTTACTTACTTCTGGACTTAGCTCGTATAAGATGATTGTATGGTTTGTGCTTACTGTTGGTGGGAATTTATGGATTGAATAGTGATTCTTAAGAGATTTTGATTCTCGTAGTCAATTTAGGGCTTTAGCTAAGAATCGGGGATTGGGAACCTTAGTATTATCCTTGCTTGTACCTGTAGGTCTTATCGTAGCCAATGTAGTGCCTTTAGTTTTTTTTAATTATATATCTTTTCTTTCCTTAGCTTAGTTAGTCCGCCTTGGGGTATTGGAGTGGTTAATTTAGATATCCGTCGTATGGAAGTTTTGGTAGCTCTCGAGATAGGTTAGAAGCTTATTTATTATTTTTGCTTAATCGTTCTATCTTTGTATTATTTATTTGTAATTGTATATTTATGGGCCCAAGGCTGTATGCATTGGAATTGCTAGACCCTAGGACAGTTTACTTATTCCTTAACTCCTTTTGGCTAGTTTATTCTTTTAGCCAGTTTAGTTTGAATTATCCGAGTTAGTTAGATTTGGTGTAGTTGTTGCCTTAGAGTAAGTTTCTGTAGGAGGTTGTAAGAGTTTGGTTCTTTTAGGTGTTACTTTTAGAATATTGACCTTCCCCTTGACTTGTGGACTTATTGGATTTGGTGCGAATTAACTTGACTTAATTATTCCTCTATGTTCTTGTATTATGGTTATTTTCTACATGGCATATGAAAGACTTGGTTTAAAATATTATTTTCGGTTTTAGAAATGGATTTTAATAACAATTTTGGTACTTTGACTTTCTCACAGAAAATTTGGTATATTTTATAAAGTATTATTTTGAAATAAGCTTGCATCCCCAAGAGAAAGTGTTTCAGGTGGTTTTATTGGTATTTTAAACTTGCATGCCTAAGGGAAAGTGTTTCAGGTAGTTTTACTTATTATCATCATGGCACGGTTATTGAGATGCGATTTGAAAATAGAGTTTGAAATTGGTATATAGATTTCGCGAGTTCTCCATGGGTCCTGGCTTTGCAAGCTACGGCTGGAGGAGGAGTATACGATACTATTGGCACTTGGCACAAATCATATGGCATATCATGGTACGATTCCACCTACATTACCCAATTAAGTTGATTGTTAGTTACTATTGTCTGTTGTTTGCATCCTCCAGACTTATGGAGGGTACGGTTTGATCTATTATTTGCTGGTTGTACTTTTTGGGCTTATGGGGGTTCGGTTAGGTTATTCTCTGATTCTGTGTACCTTCTGGGCTTATGGGAGCTCGGTTAGGTTTAGCTAGACTGTTCTACTTCACTTTACGTCGCATTGCTTTACTTTTCATGTTTTACGCTTCGCTCAACTCATTATTTTCTGCCTTATTATTTTCTAGCTATGACCGGTGTCCTTATACTGACTCCCTCTACCCTTTCCTTTTTAGTTTATTCGCACTTTATATGCTTTTATCTTGTTGAGCTCAGTCATCCTATGATGCCTACTGAGTACCGCGTGTTTTGGTACTCATTCTACACATCTGCATCTTTTTTTCTGATGCAGACCGTAGCATGAGTTATAGTCGTTGACGCTGTCTTGGTGCGGAGTTGCTGGTTCGAAGATTTAGGGTGAGCTTCTAGCGTCTGGAGCTGACTTGTCTCCCTCTATTTTGGGATTAGTCCCCTTTTTGTACATCCGGAGACTATCATATATATATTTGTATCTATCTATTACCCCTTAAGTTGTAGTAGCTTTTGTACCAACTGATACCAGGTTTTGGAGATTTTCTGTATGACTTACTCCTTCTTTTCGCTTATTTTGTTCTACTTTCATTATCTCTAACGTGTATCTGCTTGTTTCGCTTTTATTTTTGTCTCGTATTAGCCCGCTACTCATTGTTCTGGGCTAAGAATTTTGGCTTACCTATTAATGGAGTATAGTAGGTGCCATCACAACCTGAGAAATCGGATCGTGATACATCCTTTGTATAACATTGTCTTTGCTTTAAGGGAAGTTCTTCATTCTGACTGTATTTTGGAGTCTGCTCTATGGTTTTTAAAATATAATGCTTGAAATCATCAGCGGAAGGCATTGTAATTATATAATTGATTGCCTTAATTTTTGAAACTAGAGAAAATAAAAGGTCTTTTCTACTACTTAGACTCTCCAATGGAAAATAGACAGTCAAAAGAGAAGTGAAGAACTGTAATAATTTGTTGTCTGATCTAAAGAGATAAAACATACTTAGAAAAAAGGTATATTCCAGAAACTTTATGTTAACGTTAATTCAGATTTAATAATTTTGATTATGACTTAAAATAAGAATGTATGCGTATAATTGTTGTAATTATATTGAGAGTTGGTGCCTTTTTTTCTAAATTCGATCATTGGGATAAAAAAAATTTCAGGTTTTTTCGAATAGCAAGTGAATCTTTTTGAGCTGCAGTTGGTGTTTGGGTTAGGCCTGCGTGACAATTTTTGATGCTTCTAGGTTCTGCACATAAGCAGAATAGTCAAGTTTATGTAAGTTGATTAGTCTAAGATTCTTTTCCTTTAGTTTGAAAAATCATTACTAAATGGTGATTGAGTTTTAAATAAACGAGGGTAGATAAAATAATAAATAATTTATTTGCACTCATAGATGATATGTAATTGCTTAGACTTAATAAAAAGGAACTTAGCTATCTACTCCAGTTTCTTTTCCTTTCCTTACTCGGGCACAAGTATACTAATTTTTAGAGTTTAAAAAGTGATTTTATTGCTTTGATATTGTTAAATATTTATAATGCATGCATTTTCTCCTTAGGCTTTGGGTTTCGCTTTGGATCACCGAGAACGGACATTTGAATTCTTTTATCTTGATTCCTAAACAGGGGGCTCGATAATTTTGTAGGCCTAAAGCCAAACTTTAAAGGAGAGCCTTAGAATCTTCTAAAATTACATGACACAAAAATATTAATAATAAAAAGTTAAAATAACAAAATAATTCAAGAAAATGATAACTTTTCGAAACTCCAATATATTTGTTGCAATGCTTCTAACGCATGATATACGTTATGCAATAACACTTTATAGCTATTACTTTTTAACTGAATTTTAAAACTCTTAGAGATATCACGAAAGAGAAAATAAAAATAAAATACAGTATACACTGAGAGAAGGTAAACAATAAAAAAATTAAAAAGGGTTTTGGGATCTTGGAGAACACTTGAAAGGAAACAAAAATTTTGCGGAATAAATGATCTATAGATTATTTACCATTTAGATGCAATATTAGAGTTTAGGATCAATTCCCAAGTTTAGCTTAAATTATTACTCCCTTCATCGCATTTTTTTATGACACCATTTGATTTTGACACGGTGTTTAAGAAAAAAATTAATTTTTTTTGAAACTTGTAGTTTAAAATATTTTTTAAATATTTGTGTGACTATAATTTATTTTATTAAGGGTAATTTTTTTTTAAAATTAAATTAAATCTAATTATAATAAGGTGATATTTTTTTTGGGACGAACTAAAATAAAAAATGTGTCACATAAAATGAGACGGAGCGAGCTATTAAAGTCATATAATGCACATTTGAAAGTGACTTTTCCTTTCCACTAATCAATCAATCAATCAATCAATCAATCAATATATATATATATATAAAGAAAGAAACTTCATCCCGGTGATGTGACTCTCTCTAAGGCTTAGAATCATATTATTTTTTTGTGATTTTTTTGGGCAATTTTATTATTATAAAATGCTAATATCTCCTAATATTTGAATGTTTTTCTCTTTTTTTATATTTACTGTCTTTAATAAAAATAAAAATAACTACTCATAACTCACACCTCATCAATTTATACTCTTAATAATATTCATAACTCCAATTTTTTTAATCTTCATAACCCCCAAAATTTAATTTTTAAGTTTATGACACCTTATGGTATTCCTCCACTTTACCTATATAAATTCATATTTTGTTTCATGAAATTTCTCATTCAAGGTTATCTTTTCACTTCTCCATCACCATAACATACATAAGGATGATGTAGAAAATGAAGAAAATCTTAATCATCACATCATATGATTACTTTTAAGGTTAAGAACCATGGTTGACAAAGCCGTAAAGAATTTATGGGTAGAAATATTTCTTTTAATTTTCTAAATTATACTCCTTTTATTTTAATTTATGTGGTACTATTTATTTTTTAAATCCTTTCACTTCTCCATCACCATAACATACATAAGGATGAGGAAGAAAATGAAGAAAATGTTAATCATCACATCATATGGTTACTTTCACGGTTAAGAATCATGGTGACAAAGTCGTAAAGAATTTATGGGTAAGAATATTTCTTTTAATTTTCTAGATTATACTCCTTTCATTTTAATTTATGTGATACTATTTATTTTTTGAAAAGCAATTTGACTAATCTTTGAAATTAAATTGTATTGGATGAGCTCAAGACCAACAAAATCAAAGTGCTAAACTACCAATCAAGTTAAAAGTATTCGTTTAGTTTCTTTATTTTTGGTCACTTAAAAGTTACAAATTTGATTTTAGGTGTTTAAGGTGGAAAAAATTATTTAAGCCTTTTAAAGTAACTAACAATTTTGTATAAGTATATTTTTAATTTGTGCTTGTAGGGATGAAGAAGAAGGCTGAGGAAGATAGAAAATAGAGAAAATTGAACAAATTCAGAAGAAGATGATGTAGAATATTACAATAAAATTATTATTATAGCAATTTTATCTCTTTAATTTTTCCTTCCTCTTCTCTATTTATCATTTATGTACTCTTTTGAAGAACATAAAAACTATTTTTTAAATTCGTTTAGTTATACCTCCCTGCTTTCTCTCTCTTTTCTTTAAAGTTGTATTTTAGAAACGTAATGGGACAAGAATAGGATTATAGGTAAGGAAAATCGGAAGATTGGGAAAGAAAAACTTGATAAAGGGGCCTTTTTTTCTTTTTTTTTTCCTCTTCTTTTAAATGATTATTGTTATATACACATATTTCATTATGTTAAGTTATGATTAGTTCTTGTGAATTTATTATGATAGCTATCTATAAATTCTTAAAATGCATTGATGATTTTTTAAATAAGACGAAGTCAAAATTATTTGTTGATGTCATTCATAAGCTATGATTCAAAATCAAGTACTCGCTAATTCTCTGTTTATTGATATAATGTTGATAGTAAAGACTGGTTTATAAATTGAGAAGGGTGCATAAATCACATGCCTTAACATCTGTACTACAAGGTAAATAAATATTTTTTTTTTGTTGAGGGTAGGGAGTCTTAGCATCTAGCACATGTATCTCTTCTAAGGAAGAGACCCTTTTTAAAGAAGTTAAAACATGTGAAATCATAAAAGAGTCACTACACAAATCAAAACAATCAAAAAGAAAATGTACTAATTTTTTTCATACTGAAGTGCATTCCTAATTCTTAAATTTGATACTGTTGTCCAAAAAATTAGCGTTAAAAGAATTTTAAAGAGCGAAGATTTGGTAACTTCAAGGAAAGACGTTATCCAAGCAATGAATTAAAAAAGTTGATAACAAAATAGAGTATTTGTATAATTCTTAAGAAAAACTAAAAAGCTATATTTTTGTTTTTCTTTTTAAAAAGACAAATGGTATATAAGACCATAAATTTACTTTTATATATTTATATAAAACTGGAATAAAACAACAACTCTTTTAAATTTATATTAGAAGACATATCTTTTAATTTGGATTTTTTTTATTTGCTCCCACATTTTAATACAATATCTAATTTATATAATTTTTTTCCTCCTTCTTTTGGCTTCCCCCCTATTTTCTATGTAATTAATGTAAAAAATAATTCCTCAATTATTACTATTGATAATTTATTAATCCTTTCACATTTTCTTACTATAACTATTGGTAGTTACAACTCAACACACAAACATGTGTTGATGGTTAGAATTGAAGGTTTGAGTTTTCAGATTTTAGTTATACTTTTTTTTTAAAATTTAGATAATGTGATGAGCCTCAAAATTATTTAAAAGATGTTAGATTATGTTCCTTCATTAAAGAGATTAAGATAAATTTTGTTATATATAACAGAAGAAAGTTGCTACTAAAGTGTAAAAATTCAAGCTATTGAGAATAATAACTAAGAATCTTGGTAATTTATTCTATAGTGTCTTTTATAATTTTTTTTTAAAAATATTTTATTATTTCTAGTGTTTAAAGCATTAGATATACTTAGATACAAAAATGAAATCATGAAGTTTTAATTTATGAATTTTAATTACAATTTTTATTTATTTATTGAGTTTTTTTATACATGTTAAATAAAATTTTTAGTAAAAAAATTATACAAGCTACATAGAGATAGATAAAACCAAGTATCCTTATAAGATCAAAAATTCTCAAGGAGTGAAAATATTAAATAAATTACAAAATTAATTGTAAATAATGTAATGAATTAAAGCATTAAATTTAATTTATTTGAATTTGAAAACTAAAAGAAATCTTATATACTTGAATATTAGAAAAATTTATATATCTAATAAAATATTTTATCACCGCGCATAGCGTGGTCCATTTCACTAGTAAGAGACTATATATAAGTTTTTTTTTAGTAACTTAGTTGTTACTCCCTCCGTTTATTTTTACTTGTCACATTTCATTTTACGAAAGTCAATTTGACTAATTTTAAAGCTAAATTGAAGTAGATTAATTTAATATTTTAAATTTAAAATTTAGATGGTCGAAAACTATACGAAAAATGCTATAAGTTGCAATCTTTCTCATATTAATATGATGAAAAAATACATCTTATAATGTTGATCAAAATTCATGCAGTTTGACCTCGAGAAGCGAAACAGTGACAAGTAAAAGTGGACGAAGGAATATTAACAGAAATTGGGGGCCCAACAAATGTGAGGCCTAAAGCAACGGCCTTACTTGCTTCACCCTCCAGCCGTCTCTGATCCCAAACTTAATTTAGAATTAACTTTAATTAAAGAAAATGAAAAGATAAAAATAGAAATAAAAATCACAATTTGAAATGAGTGATGATAAATATGAATTCCACATGCTAAATTTCATAGCATGTTATATCTCTACTCTAATGAAGATTGGAGTTTTTATTTTACTCTCTGAAAAAAAATCTACGGGAAGACAAATTATAAATTGTGATGAAAAATATAGATATTGACCAAATAGAGAATTGAGTAGAGTTAATTTATGGAAAAAGTACACTAAACAGACCAAAAACCTAAATTATTTA
Source organism: Jaltomata sinuosa (assembly GCA_003996215.1). NCBI lineage: Eukaryota > Viridiplantae > Streptophyta > Magnoliopsida > Solanales > Solanaceae > Jaltomata > Jaltomata sinuosa. Next base: position 61,038 of record QJPP01002660.1, read on the forward strand.
TACCCACATGCTCTCTCCCTTACTTTCAGACCCATTCTGAACAATAACACCATCTTTTGTTGAATCCATTAGGCAAACTTCTAATCGAGCAAGTCGATAAATATCCTTGGTCAATTCCTTCTTTTCTTCCTCAACCGAAGACACACTACCCATAGACAATCTACTAAGTGCATCCGCCATGATATTGGCTTTACCCAGATGGTAAAGCACACTCATATCATAATCCTTAAGAAGCTCAAGCCACCTCCTTTGACGAAGATTCAATTCCTTTTGAGTGAACACATACTGAAGACTCTTATGATCGGTGAATACATCTACGTGAATACCATATAAGTAGTGTCTCCAAATCTTCAAAGAAAAAACCACGGCTGCTAACTCAAGATCATGAGTAGGGTAGTTCTTCTCATGAATATTAAGCTGTCTAGAAGCATAAGCAATCACCTTAACACGCTGCATCAACACACAACCCAAATCAATCTTAGAAGCACCACAATACAAAACAAAGTCATCTGAGCCCTCGGGTAGAGCCAAAACTGGAGCTGTCGTCAGCCTAGTCTTCAATTCCTGAAAGTTCTTCTCATATATATCAGACCACTGAAATTTTACCTTCTTCTGAGTTAGCCGAGTCAACGGGGCAACTATGGAAGAAAACCCTTCCACAAATCTCCTGTAGTAACCAGCCAAACCCAAAAAGCTCTTAATGTCCGATGGGGAAGTAGTTCTAGGCCAGTTCTTCACTGCCTCTATTTTCTGCGAATCAACTCGAATGCCATCTCTAGTCACAACATGACCCAAAAAAGCAACAGACCGCATCCAAAACTTACACTTGCTAAACTTAGCAAACAACTGTCGTTCCTTGAGAGTTTGCAACACAACTCTCAAATGGTCCGCATGCTCCTCCTTACTCCGAGAATAGATAAGAATATCATCAATGAAAACAATCATAAACATATCTAAATACTGTTTGAACACTCGGTTCATCAAATCCATAAAAGCTGCAGGAGCATTTGTTAGTCCAGAAGAGATAACCACAAATTCATAATGACCATACCGAGTTCTAAAGGCTGTCTTAGGAATGTCACACTCTCTAACTCTGAGATGATGATAACCGAATCTAAGGTCGATCTTGGAGAAGTAGCTGGCACTCTGAAGCTGATCAAACAAGTCATCAATTCTAGTAATGGGATACTTATTATTGATTGTGACCTTGTTCAACTCACGGTAGTCGATACACATTCTAAGAGAATCATCTTTCTTTCGCACAAATAGAATTGGAGCACCCCATGGAGAGATGTTGGGTCGAATGAAACCCTTATCAAGGAGGTCTTTCAACTGTTCTTTCAATTCCTTAAGTTTCGCTAGATCCATTCTATAAGGAGGAATAGAGATAGGATGCGTATCTGAAAGAAGATCTATTCTAAAGTCGATCTCCCACTCGGGAGGGACTCCGGTTAAATCCTCAGGAAACACTTTAGGAAACTCATTTACAACAGGGACTGACTGGAGAGATAGGGTCTCAGACTCCATGTCTATAACCCGAACTATATGATAGACATAACCCTTAGAAATCATTTTCCTAGCCTTGAGATAAGATATGAAATGACCCCTTGAGGACGGAGGACTACCTTGCCACTCTAAGATAGGTTCATTTGGAAACTTGAAACTGACAACTCAGGTACGACAATCAACCGAGGCATAACATGCATACAACCAATCCATACCAAGAATAAAATCAAAGTCAGTCATCTCCAACTCTACTAGATCCGCTGAAGTGACTCTATGAAGGACTGAGATAGGGCAATTTTGGTAGATTCTCTTGGCTAGGACTTACTCACCAATAGGAGTAGAAACACAAAAGGGTTCTAAGAGTTGATCAGGACATATTTTGAACTTGTAAGTAATGTAAGAGGTCACAAAAGATAAAGAGGCACCGAGATCCAATAAAGCATACACATCGAGAGAGAAGACTTTCAACATACCAGTAACAATGTCTGGTGAACTCTCCTGGTCCTGGTGAGAGTACATGGCATAAAGGCGATTCTGGCGCTGACCACCAGAACTAGAAGCAGTGCCCTGCTGGGCTGGTCGATCTCCTAGAGCTGCTGGAGCAGAGTGAGTCCTACTACCTCCCTATACCTTCTTAGCTGAAGGGAAATCCCGAATCCTGTGTCCAATCTAACCACACCTAAAACACCCTCTTGAACTAGCTAGGCACTCTCCCGGGTGTTTCTTTCCACATTTGTTGCAAATAGGGTAAGAAGGCTCTTTTGCAACACTCCCCTGAGACTGCGAACTTTCCCCTCTACCTAACTAATCATGCCTAGGTCTGGGGGCTTGAGTAGGAGCGCTAGCTTAAGAATGCACGGGTCCTGATGACCTCTTCTGAAATGAAGAGCGGTGTCCACCTCCAAACCTTTAATGGCTAAAACTCGAACCCTCTGATCTGGCCCTCTTGTTCTCTCTTGCCATTTCCCTCAACTTTTCTCCCTCAATCTGATGAGCATGAGTCATAAGTCTAGAAATATCCATGTCACCCAGAAGCATAGCAGACCTGCACTCATTTTTCACCAAATCTAACACTCTATAAATGAACTTACTCAGCTGATCTTGCGGATCATCCACCATAAAAGGAGCATACCTAGAAAGCTGAGTGAACCTCAACCCATACTCCTAAACCGATATAGAGCCCTGCCTTAAATTCATGAAATCTTCGGCCTTAACTTGCCTCAACTCCCTAGAGAAGAATTGATTAAGGAAAGCCCTCTCAAAGCACTCCCACGTCATAGGGACCACATCCCTAGCCCTAGTGTCTCTCCACTGTGTGTACCAAATATGAGCCACATTCTTGAACTGATAGGAAGCAAGCTCAACATCATCAATCCCAATAACTTGCATCACATCTAAGACCTTTTTCACCTCATCCATGAAATTTTATGGATCCTCACCAACTTTTGAACCCCAAAACTTTGGCGGGTTCATGCGAATGAAGTCTTGAACTTGAGCTGCAATCGCTCCACCTTGGGAGTGGACGGGGATATGAGCTTGATGATTGGCCTGAGAGGCCATAGTCTGAGCTAGCATATGAATGGCATTCCTGAACTTTGCATTTGTGACCTCGGGGTCTGGAATCAGAGGGTTAGCATTTTGAGCGGCTCTACGAGGCATGGCACGATGAGGAGGCATAATCTGAAAGGCATAAAGATTGGAGCTAAACTCTATCGCACAATATTGATCATAAAAGAAGTGAAGTTTTTCCTAAGACACCTCGTAGCTTCCCTCTCATAAGTGTGGCGCGCTTCACACCCATGAAAGAGATTCTACTTGATACGGCTTTCAGACACCCTAGGACTCTTGAACTTGATGCTCTGATACCAAGTTTGTCATGCCCCAAAACCACCCCTAGGCGTAACACAGGACTCAGTACCACAAGTGCCCAAAGTTAACCCCTCGCCATAGCATAACGTAAGTAAACATAGATAAACTTAACAGAAGCATTAAACTGAATATATAAGCAAACTGAGTCATCAATAGATCAAGGCATAAACATAATAGAATAGAATCTGAAGCCTCAAGTACAAAATATCTAACTATGTCTGAAAAACCTCTAAACTGAATAATGAGTTGCTAGGACAAGACCCCAGCTAACTCCAAATACTAGGAAGAAAACCAAAAAAATAGCTAAACTGATACTAGTCTTCGAAGGATAAGGACTCACCACTCAAAAATGGGACACCTACAAACCTCTAGCCATAAATCTATGGACCCGAACCTGAATCTACATCATTAAAGGATGCATCACGAGAATATGCGTCAATACTATAGGATGTACTGAGTATGTGAGATATGCAGACCATGATAAAAACATACTTAAAGCTGAGTTTATGCTTAAATAGAGAAATCATAAGTAAATACCATAATTGAAAGATAAAGCATTAGATAGAAGTCAAACCTCAAAATAAGATACCATAAGACTTAGAAAACTTGAAAAACATTCAGACGGGAGTTTCTTTTAACCGATAATAGACTATGTGAGCTACATGGAATATAACTATATGACCCTAGTTAGCAAAGATGCCCCGGACCCTGCTAAGGAATGGGACACCATAGTCCAACTATATAACCCTAGTTGGCAAAGCTTCCTTATGCCCCGCTAAGGCAAGGGCACTATGATGTCATAGCGTGGAACTACGTTCATAATCCCATCAGGTGATACATAAACTATGTTGGAAATGTAGTTTTAGACTTGGATCATCTAGAACCCTCATTACTCGGTGCTAAATACTACTCCCAAAACATACATATAGCTCATATAATACTTGTGACATATCTGATGTCAAAACTGTTTGAAAAGCATAAAGACATATCTGATGTCATGCAATTCTCATATAATAAGTCTTAAAACTTAGCATAGTCATAATTCAAATCATACTTTTCTTTCTAAATTCATAGCTTGAAGAATTAGGCATGCAATTTCATAATACTTAAGGTCAAATATACCAATTTTCACTTGAAACATGCAATTTAAAGGAATCATGCTAGAAATCTTTCTTTATGCATGGGCTTTTGAAAACACTTAAGAAATCTTAAATAAAACATGGGTAATGAATGAGAAACCATGAATTAATGCTTTAAAACTGAATACATAAGTTTCCCCCAATTTGAGTAAGAACTCTAATTTCATAAATTCATAAATCAAAGTAAAACTTGGGGGTTTTGGGCATAAGGGTGAAATGAATCCCTTATTGAATATCCACATACCTAAATTAAAGCTTTCTTAATTTGGGGTGAAAGAAATGGAGACTTGAACTTGGAGCTTGAGACTTAGAGTTGATGAAGTTCTTTTCCTCTTTTGGTAGATGAATGAGGAATAATGAGAAACTTAGGCTAAATGAGGTGGAAACCCTATTAAAAGGGGTCAAAACGACCTCACTTAAGAGTTAAATGAGTGGGAAGTTACAACAATACCCCTGGACTTAAGCTTGGAAAAATTGATAAAAAGACTCTGCTTCAGAGACCACGAGTTAGTCTATGGACTGTCAACTGAAATGACGAACCGTCTACTGATCCATGGTTTCAGGTGCCACTTCTGGGAACCTGCTGGAACTCAACTCCATGAGTCACTCTATGGTTCGTGATTCAGAATGATGGACCGTCCTGTTGACTCGTGGTTCTGACTTAAGGACATGAGGATCCTATGATCCCCAGGGATTTCAGATGGAAGGACGACCCGTGGTTCAAAAGGACAGGTCGTCAACCAACTAGTCATTTCCAAGACCCTTCATGGGGGTCCTATGAAACTCCAACCACGAGTCCACAGGATGGGCCGTGGTTCTAAACCACGAGCCATCGAGTGACTCATAGACTGAAGGAAGAACATAACCAAGGAGCAGACCACGGATCAGACTACGGATCGTGGTTCAGGACTACGATCCGTGATCTCAGGGAACTTTATAAATTTCTCAAAAATCAGGTTTAACAGCTGAATCGAATTCCGGAGTGTTACAGAGTAAATGGTCCAATCTCACGAAACTTATGTACATACTTTACTCAATTTATCCTCTTTTTGTTTTTATTATTTTAATTAAGTAATAGTTAATTACTTTAGTAGTAGTATAAATTAGTAATTGAGTGTTTAAATATTTTTGTTTTATTAAAAATAATAATTTGTTCTCACCTTTTTTTTAAAGTTAAAATCGGGACAGTGGCCCATGGAATAAAATCAAAAAGAAAGTTTTTTACAAGGCTAGGCCCAAAAGTGGCTTAGCCCAAATAAGAAACAAAAATAGATAGAAAGAAACAAATAGAAATAAACAAGAACAAAATACAATTAGGAAAGTGAAAGAAGGTTCCATGCCTCTTCTTCTTCCCCAAAGCTCTGTGCGCTGCTGTGCTCTTGTCGATTTCTGATGAGGGGCTGGTGAGTCTGTTAGGGTGAGCTTAATTGTGTTAAGAAATGGCGCTCAGATCGTGATTGTGCTACCTCGAATCTTCCTATCTACTACTACTACGCCTTTTGACTACAAGCTCAACAAAAGACTAAGGAGTGAAGGATGTGGCTATATTTGGTCATTAAAGGTTAGCTTCAGGAAAATTAGGTGAGATTTGGGTGTATTTCACCGGAGGCGTGTAAGATTCTCACAAACACCGTGAAATCAACACAATCGAAGACTTTTCCTTCTCGTTTAATCCCAGAGCATTGCTTCTTAAACATATATGAGTACCTCCTTCATTCCTTAATAAGTGATGTTTACTCAATTACCTCAATTTTGGTCAGACTTTCACTTCAATTCTTCTTTCTTGACAGGTTGAGCTCAACCAGGAACTAATACCATTGCCTAAGGAATAGGAATTTGAAGATTCATTCCAACCACCTCAGGTAAGTCAAAGTTATCCCATGTAAATCCTTAAAGAACTTTGACCCTTGTTGTTATGTTGTTGTTGTAGCTTTATGCTTCCGATCCTATTTGTTGTTGTTTTCTGCTTTATCCTCCCTCGTAATGAAAATTCCCATTTTGGAACTTGTTAATCCTGAGGTTAGGTAGTTGATTTTTATTCATGTTCAACAGTGTTTTAGCTTCTCTTGGTAGATCCTGAAATGTGGTACAAATTAGTCTCTCAGTACCTGCAAAAAAAGAAAACTTGGTTAGCAATAAAATCCGCCACCTTGTTGACTTCTCTGAAAGTATGGACCACTTCCACTTCTCCTTTCCTCATTATGGCATGAATTCTCCCAACCTCTGTAGCTACAACCCATGGTATTTCCCAAGTTCTATCTAGGAAATGTTTCACAGCAAGGGAATCAGTCTCTAGAACCAAAGGTAAAAGGTTATTGGTAATGCTATGCTCCAAACCCATTCTTACCACCACCAATTCTGCCATTAGATTGTTCTCACCTAGTTAACAGAGAAATGGAATAAAAATTACAAAAAAATAATAATTAAATTACTAGAAGATAATTAATAAAAATATTAAAATTATTAGTTTATTTATTAAAATTTAAAATAAATGGTTCCTATCTTTTCTCTTTTTTGTTACTTAGTTCATCTTCATTTTAATTTTTTGTATTTTTCTAGATCTTTTTCCCCATATTTTTGTACTTTATTTTTTTGTGCGTTATATATTTATTTTATTTAAATATAGTGATTAATTACTTTTTGACTAATAAAAATATAAAAATAAATAATTAATTAGACTACAATAAGAAGTAATTCAAAAAGAATATTAAATTTACTAACTTATTTAATAAAATCTAAATTTACAAAAATATATAATTTTATTTTTGGTAGGTTATCTTATTTTTTATCTTTTCTATTGAAAAATAAAATAAAATATAAAGATAAAGATGTAATCTAACTATTTTTCGAATAATCAAAATATTATAAGAAAATAATAAGTAAATCCAACAATAAATAAAGGACTGAAGCATACCTCAATGATACCATGTCAGTATATAAATATACTGTGATAGTATCACAGTGGTCTCACTAAAAGACTGAAACATACATCAACGATACTATAACAATATATAGATATGCTGTGATGGTATCATTGAGGCCTGAAGCCAACCTCAATGATACCATGATAGTATATGAATATATTGTGATGGTATCATGGAGGACTGATGAATGTCTCATTTGAAGGACTGGAGTAGTCTTTTATGATACCATATCAATATATAGATATTATATCATGGAGGATTGAGGAGTGTCTCATTGAAGGATGACACCATGCTGGTATGTAAATATATTGTGGTGGTATATTGAGGAGTGTCTCATTAAAAGACTAAAACAGTCCTCCATGATACCATCACAGTATATCGATATACTATGATGGTATCATTGAGGATTGAGGAATGTCTCATTGAAGGATGATACAATACTAATATATGGATATAATGTGATGGTATCATGGAGGTCTCACTGAAGGATTGAAGCAGACATCAATGATACCATCACAATATATTTATATATTGTGATGGTATCATTACGGACTGAAGCAAAATCCAATGATACCATATCAATATATAAATGTACTGTGATGGTATTGCTTAGAGATTTCATTGAAGTGTTGAAGCAAACATCATGATACCATGACAATATATACATATATACATATATTATGATGGTATCATGGAGGTCTCACTGAAGTGTTGAATCAGACATCAATGATACCATGACAGTATATATATATATATATATACTGTCATGGTATTATTACGGACTGAAGCAAAATCCAATGATACCATGTCAATTTATAGATATATTGTGTAGTATCATGGAGGTCTCACTGAAGTATTGAAGCAAACATCAATAATACCATGACAATATATAGATATACTGTGATGGTATCATTATGGACTGAAACAAATTAAAAAAATAGAATTTAAAATGAAAAGGGAATCGAATGAAATAAGAAATAAAAAAAATAAAAAAATAGAGATATAAAAAGAATCAAAAATATGAAATTAGATTGTGGTGAAAAAATAAAAAATATTATGATTTGAGAAAAAAAATAAAGAATAAAGAAAAAATAACGACAAAAAAAGGAGAAAAGAAAAGGAAAGTAACATGAAATAAAGAAATTAAAAAATCAAGAAAAATAAAAAATAAAGAATATTATGGTTTGAGAAAAAAAAATAATAATAAAAGAAAATAACAAAAAAAAGGAGAAAAGGAAAGAAACAAGAAATAAAGAAATTTAAAAATCAAGAGAAAATAAAAAATAAAAAATACAAAAATAAAAGGAACCAACAAGGAGAAAAATAAAAGCAGAAAAAAAAGAAGTAGAAAAAAAATGAATATAGAAATAAACAAGGAAAAAAAAAATGAAGAAGAAGAAAATGAGTATATAAAATAAAAATTGAGTAAGAATTTGATTATGGTGTAAAAGGAAATGAAGAATAAAATAATTTAAGAAAAAAAATAAATGAACAAAGAAACATAAAAAAAAAAAAGAAGAAAAAGGAGAAGAAGTAGAGAAATAAAAATGAAAAGAATTAAAAAGGAGATAAATAACTAAAGCTACAAGGGAAAAAGACATTTTCTATAATTAGTTAGGGGTATTTGATGTAAGGGGGTATTTAGGTGTAAATAGTTTGCTCCCATGAGGCATATATGTACTTTTTCCATAATTTATTCTTCCAATATATGTTAATTTCTTCCTACCTTTGCCATTAAAATACATAGTTTATATTTTGTATACTGATCAAGTCTGTTTATTTTAAAGGTGGTGTAGTTTGTTGAGTTTGTGTTCTTTAAAGATTGAGGTTTAAAGATAAGGTGTGAATTACAAAATATGGGTGTAATGCGAATTGAAAAATATGGGAGAACTAAGTGAAGGAAAAAATGAAAGGAAAGTCATTTCTCCCTCATTGGTAGAATAGAGGAAAATTTTTGTTCTTATATTAAGAAACACTTCCTCTAGCTCTTAAATGGTTAACAAGAGAGTGCCCCCTCGCGCCATCATCATCGTTGCTCGCTCGACTTCAGCTTCGACAAATGATGTAATTGATTGATAAACTTTTTGAACAAAATTTATTTTAGTTCACTAATAATTTTCTTTTTATTAGATATTAATTTAATTTGCGCAAAATATTATTTTAAAATTTACAAAATAATTTCCAACAGAAATTTGAAAAGGACATGTTCCTTTCGAATAAACACCAAACCTGTTCTGAACAGGTGCTCCCTCTGAATAGACACCAGACCTATTCAGAACAGGTGTTTCTTTCGAACAAGCATCATACCTGTTCAGAAAAGGTATTTTTTACACCATTTCAACCCAAAACTTTGGCTATAAATATAAAGAATTACCTCATTTTTCCAGTAACGAAAATCTGCATCTTCTATCTATTTTCATACAAATAAAAATTCGAATCTAAGTGTGATTTGAAGACTGACTCTTTGAGTTTGCTGAAGGTATTGAGGTTGGAGGTACCGCTACGTCAATATCAAGTATATCTATTTTATTCTGAGAGAAAATAATCCACAACCTCGGGTACACTGAGGGGGTTAAGTTTCTTAAGGACACAAAATGAATTATGTGGTCTCGGATATTTTCTGCATTTTTGTTTTTTCAGTTAATCTTTTATTTTCTGGTATACTTGTTAGACAAAAATACCAACAAGCTTAAGAAATTTATATTTAATCTTTTAGTATTCATCTATTTTCTGATTTTGGAGACTAAAAATCTTTTTGGTTTTTCTACTCCGGTTCAATATTCGATTCAAAGAATATAAAAACTTCATCGAATATTAAATCTGTTTCTGAGAAAACTTTATTTGGTTCGAAGAAATAAAATCTTTACTAACTGATAATTTCTTTGTTGTTGTTATATCAGTAATAGATATGACAGTAACAGAAACTACCCTAATGGTTGGCTCTGCTAATAATGCAGCCTCCTCCAGCTATTCTGCACCAGCACCGGCTCCGGCAGAAAAGTCCAAAAGATTCGCTGGAATCGACTTTAAGCACTGGCAACAAAAAATATTCTTCTACTTTACTACTTTGAGTCTGCAGAGATTCATTAAGGAAAATGTTTCAGTTTTGCCGGAATCAACTTCGGATAATGAATGCTTCTTAGTGACTGATGGTTGAACACACTCAGATTTTTTGTGCGAAAATTATATACTAAACGAGCTAGAGGATGATCTGTACAATGTGTACAACAACATGAAGACTTCAAAAGAACTGTAAGAGGCTTTAGAGAAAAAGTACAAAATAGAAGATGTCGGGTTAAAGAAGTTTATAGTTGCTAAGTTCCTAGATTTCAAAATGGTGGATAGCAAATCTGTTGTTACCCAAGTTCAGGAATTGCAAGTGATTATTCACGATCTTCTTAATGAAGGCACAAACTTAAATAATACTTTTTTCAAAAGTATTAAGTATATTGTGAATACTTACATAACATTTTATGTAGGCCTGGTTGTAAATGATGCGTTTCAAGTGGCAAGAATGATTGAGAAGTTGCCTCCCTTGGAGATGAACTTCAAAAATTATTTGAAATACAAATGTAAGGAGATGACACTCAAAGATCTCATTGTTCGATTGAGGATTGAGGAAGATAACAAGGCTGCCAAAAAGAAGGCTAGAGGAAACTCAATAATTATGGGAGCAAACATTGTTGAAACTAGTCCAACTAATTCGAAAAAGAGAAAGAAGCCATATGGAACGAAGAATTATCCTAGCAAGAAAAAGTTTAAGAGAGACTTTCACAACTGTGGGAAAACTGGACACAAGGCTATGAAATATCGTGCTCCAAAGAAGGACAAGAAGAAGGGTCAAGCCAATATGGTTGAAATAAATGTGGACCTTGATGATTTATGTGCTATGTTGTCTGAATACAACTTAGTAGGAAGTCCAAAAGAGTAGTGGATTGATTCTAGAGCCACCCAACATGTTTATGTTGTTAGAAAAGTGTTTGCAACATATGCTCCTACTGGACCCGACAAGACTATTTTCATGAGAAATTTTGCAACAACCAAGTTGAACGTTATGGAAAAGTGTTTATGAAGATGACCTCTGGCAAGGTGGTGACTCTAAACAACGTTTTTCATGTTCCTGAAATTAGGAAGAACTTAGTTTCTACTGGTCTTCTAGTCAAATATGTGTTTAAGTGCATTTTTGTTCTGACAAAGTTGTAATAAGTAAGAATGAGATGTATGTAAAAAAGGTTACCTTGCTGAGGGCCTTTTCAAACTGAATGTAATGGCTGTTGATAGTAATAAAGTGTCAGCTTCTTGTTACTTGCTTGAGTCAAATGATTTATGGCATTCATGTTTAGGACATGTCAATTATAAAACCTTACGCGAAATGATTATTTTGAAATTATTTCCTAAGTTTGAATGCGATCAATCCAAATGTCAAGTATGTGTTTAATCTAAGTATGTTAAACATCTTTATAAGTCAGTTGAAAGGAATTCAAATTCCTTAGACTTAATACACACAAATATTTGTGACATGAAGTCAATACCATCTCTCAGTAAAAAAGGTATTTCATAATCTTTATTGATGATAGTACGCGATACTGCTATGTCTATTTACTTAGTAGTAAATATGAGGCAATTGAAACATTCAAACAATATAAAAGTGAAGTTGAAACACAACTTAACAAAAAGATCAAAATGATAAAGAGTGATAGGGGCGGCAAATATGAATCTCTCTTTGAATAAGTATATTTGGAAGATGACATTATTCATCAAACAACTGCTCCTTACTCGCCACAATCAAATGAAATTGCAGAAAGGAAAAATAGAACACTTAAGAAGATAATGAATGCCTTGTTGATAAGTTCTGATTTACCCCAGAACTTGTGGGGGAAAGCCATCCTTACGCATAGCCGAATACTTGATCGAGTTTTCCATAGTAAAACACAATCTATTCCATATGAAAAATAGAAAGGAAGAAAGCCTAACCTGAATACTTGAAAGTGTGGGAGTGTTTGGCTAAGGTGCAAATTTCTAAACCTAAAAGGGTAAAAATAGGACAAAAACTAATTGATTGTGTTTTTATAGGATATGCTACGAATAGTAAAGCATATCAATTTCTGGTTCATAAATCAGGAAATCTCGACATTCATGTAAATACAATAATTGAATCAGATAATACTGAATTTTTTAAAACTATATATCCGTATAAAAAGGAATGTGAGTCATCTAATGAAGGATCTAAATAACTTCGGGAATAAACAATGGATAATGATCATGATGAGGAAAATTCAAGACGTAGCAAACGTCAAAGGACTTCTACTTTCTTTGGACCAGAATTTCTGATATTTTTGTTAGAAAATAAGCCTCGAACTTATAAAGAAGCAATGACTTTTTTGGAAGCACAATATTGGAAAGAGGCAGTCAATAGTGAGATTGAATCCATAATGAACAATCATACGTGGGAATTGGTTGATCTTCCTCCAGGAAACAAACCCTTAGGTTCCAAATAGATTTTCAAAAGGAAAATGAAAGATGATGGCACTATTGAAAAATATAAGCAAGACTTGTCGTCAAAGGATTTAGAGGGGTCTTTATTACTTTGATACGTACTCACTGGTAATAAGAATTACATCGATTCAAGTGTTAATAGCATTAGCGGCTGTGTACGGTCTTGAAATCAATCAAATAAATGTAAAAATAACCTTCTTAAATGGAGATTTAGAGGAAGAAATCTACATAGAACAACCCAAAGGGTTCGTGGTTCCTGAAAATTAAAAGAAGGTGTGTCGGCTTGTTAAATCTTTGTATGGACTAAAATAAGCACCCAAACAATGACATGCAAAATTTGACCATACAATGTTATTAAATAGTTTCAAAATTAATGTGTGACATATGCGTTTACAGTAAGAACACTCCAAATCAAGTAGTCATTGTTTATTTATATGTGGATGATATGTTGATAATGAGTAATGACATTGCTAAGATAAATTCTACTAAGCATATGCTTGCAAGTAAATTTGATATGAAATACTTAGGAGTTGCCAATTTGATATTGGTATTTAATATTCACAAAACTCCTCAAGGTCTAGCATTGTCTCAATCTCATTATATTAAAATGGTACTTGAAAAATTCAAGTATTTAGACTTTAAAGTTGCAAAAACACCAATTGATGTGAACTTTGCTCTTGCTAAGAAAGTCAGTCTCAATTGGATTATGTCAGAGTATTGGAAAGTTTGATGTACATCATGAATTGTACACGACCAGATATAGATTGCACTATAAGTAAATTGAGTCGATACACAAGTTATCCCAATCAAATTCATTGGATGGCTATGAAAAAAGTTTTCGGGTATTTAGAACATACTCAAAACTTTACTTTGCATTACAACAAGTATCCAGTAGTTGTTGAAGGATATAGTGATGCAAATTGGATCACCAAGTCAAATGAAACTAGGTCCACAAGTGGATATGTTTTTACCATTGGTGGAGGAGAAGTAGCTTGGAAATCATCCAAACAGATATATATAGCCCGTTCTACAATGGAGTCTGAGTTCATAGCTTTAGACAAGGCCGGTGAAGAAGCTGAATGGCTCCGAAATTTCCTAGAAGACATTCCATTTTGGCCTAAGCCGTTGGCTTCTTGTCACGACCCAATTTTTAAGGTTGTGATGGAACCTACTATACCCATCCAGTAGATAAGTCAAAATTCTTAGCCCAGAATAGCGAGTAACGGGCTAATATGAGACACAACATAAGAGCTGAAGAATAAAGACACGATAAAAATAATAAAAGTAGAAAATATAATATAGAGGAAAGAAAGAGTAAGTCATATAGGAAATCACCAAAACCTGGTATCAGTTGGTACAAAAGCTACTATAAGATATGGAGTACTAGATAGACACAAATATACATGATAGTCTCCGAATATACAAAAAGGGGACTAATCCCAAAGTAGAAGGAGATAAGTCAGCTCCGGACACCAGAAGCTCATCCTAGATCCCCAAACCAGTAATTCCACACTAGGACAGTGTCAGCGGCTATAACTCGTGCTAGGGTCTGCATCAGGGAAAAAGATGCAGAAGTGTAGCATGAGTGTCAAAACATACGGTACCCAGTAGGCATCATAGGACGACTAAGCTCAAATAAGATAAAAACATAGAGAATGCGAATATACTAAAGGAAAAAGTAGAGAGAGTTAGTCTAAGAATACAAGTCATAACTAGACAATACCAAGGCAGAAAAATAATTAGCTGAGCGAGAAATAAAGTATGTAAAGTAAAACATAGTGAAGAAAGGTAAAGCAGAACAATCTAGCTACAACTTAACCAAGCCTCCATAAGCTCGAAAGGTACAATCAGTAACAAACAAACCTAATCGGACCCCCATAAACTCGGAAGGTACAAATAACAAACAATTGATCCAACCATACCCCCATAAGCCTAGTGGATTCAAACAACAAACAATAGTGACCAGTAATCAACCTAATGGGGAAAATGCAAGTGGAACCGTGCAATGAAATTCCATATGATATGAGCTAAGTACCAATAGTACCGTATACTCTTCCTCCAGTCATAGCTTGCAAAGGCAGGACCCATGGGGGATTCGCGAAATCCGTTTACCAATTTCGAACCGTATCTTAATAATCATGCCATGATAATAATCAGTAAAAATCACCTAGAACACTTCCCCTCAGACATGCAAGTTTAAAGTACAAGTAAAATAACTTGGAACACTTTTTCTCGGACATGCAAGTTTAAAAATACAAGTAAAACCACCTAGAATAGTTTTCCTTGAGCATGCAAGTTTAACCAAATCAAAAGTTCAAAAATGCGCCATGTTTACACAAGAAAGTCCGAGAAGTATCAATTTTCTCAATCTTAAATCTCTCCCAAAAATCGAATGCAATTTTGAAATCCAATTCTTCATATGCCATTACGAAACAATCACAATTCAAGGACAAAGATAAAAATTCACCTCAATTATCAAACTCGAGCCTAGCTAACCCGTACTAAGGCAATTAAGTCCACCAACTAAGGAAAAAGGTCACATTCTAAAATAGCACCTCGAGGAACTGACCGCTTAACAACCTCTCACGGGAACTTATTCTAAGGCAACAACAACCCCAAATCTAACTATCACGGATACTTCATACTAGAATGGCTAAAAAAAGGAACAAACTGAAAGGAGCTTGAGTAAGAAAACTGACCTGGGGTCCAGCAATTCCAACGCATATGGCCTCGAGCCCACAAATACATAAATACGGATGAACAATACAAAAGTAAAATGATTAAGAGAAAATGATAAACCTCCTTACTTACCTCGAAAACTACCAGAAATTTCATAAGACGAACATCTAACTTAACCTCCCCAATATCCCAGAGCTGACTAACCAATCTAGGGCAAGCAATTATCTACAACTACAAGCACTACACCAGCTACACTAAGACCTATAGGAACAATCAAGGTAAACTACGGGTCCCAATCCCAATCCTAAACTAAAGCCCCTAATTCGGGTACAAGAATTATATTTCCTCAAAATCCACTATTCAATCCACAAAATCCCACCAACAATTAGCGTAAACCATACAATCATCATTAAAAGAGCTAAGTCTAGAAGTAAGTAAGTCGTAGCCTACCTAGAAGCCGATCACGCGCGCTCGCATTGGCTAGACCAGAGCTTTTCCTTCCTGGGAAGCCTTCAAATGATGACACACTATCATAACAATAATCTACTCATTAAAATATGAAAAATGATACCCATATTGCAACTTAACAATTTGGATTCAAAATTGAGTGAAAAATCACTCGTGGGGCCCGCATGCGAATTTCAAAAAAGAAATTAGGAAAAATGTCCCTCGTGGTACAAGGATTACATGCACAAATTATTGAGCAAATCCATCTCTCAAATGAGCTCAAATTAGTCCCCGAACTCCAAGAACAATTCAAGAATCACTAAGGAATTTAACTGATCTTAAGGCCGGAAACTTACAATATAATGGCGAGAATTTGATATGAACCAGAAATGAATGCCCCCTAAGCTTGCAGAAGGAACCCACAGAGAACTTGAGCTTGGGCTCACTTTAATGGAGGAATGAGTTTGTTGGAAAAAGAAAATGAAATGAAGATGACCTATTTAAAACTACGAGCAATTGGTGCACCTGCGGTCATATTGACGGAGGTGCGGTGATGCTGCTGCACCCAGACAACCGCAGGGGTGGAGGTCAACAAAGACCCCCCAACCTGCAGGTGCTTTGAACATGCCATAATGAAGGGAAAAGGAGCACATGGGTGCCTCTTGCCGACGTCACCCAGCGCCACAAGTGTGGCTGGTGACCGCAAGAGTGGCAGCGCAGGTGCGGCCAAGGCACCACAGGTGCGCTATACCAGAACCAGCAGCAACAACTGCCAAACTCAACTTTAAAAACTCTTTGATCACACCCTTGAGGATTTATTCTGGACCCTGCGCATGAAAACAAACTATGTTACCCTACCAAAAATGATATTTCAGACTCAACAGAATAGACAAAATTCCCAATGAAGACCGTTATAAAGAAAAGTGGGCCCCACGCCTAACAAACAACTTTAACCAAAAGGAACCCAATAGCCCAAAACGAGTTCAGAAGCCTCAAAACCCAAACCAAAGGTCCCTTTGGCCCAAAGTCAATGTTCTGGAGCTAACAACGCTAATGAAATTTCCATCCGAGGCTCTTCTCCAAATATTTACCAAAGCCAACTCTTTCAACTTTAAGAGTTTAAAAATAGAGAAATAGGCTTAAAACCTAAACAAACTACCCAGGAACCAAATCGTCAGTCTCGGCAAGTCATAAATGACCTATAACCGCTGTGGGAAAGCTCGAAACACAAAAAATGCATGAAAATAGAGAAAATGATCTTAGGGTCATTACAACATCCACTACTAAAAGAACTTTCGTCCTTGAAAGTTAAAGAAAGGAAAATACCTAAAGGCTAAAAAAGACTAGGATACTGGGCTCACATATTATGCTCGGTCTCCCAAGTAGCCTCCTCAATGGGTTGATGTCTCCGCTGCACCTTAACTACCAAAATCTCTCTAGATCTCAACCATTTAACATCCCAAGCTAAAATGGCTATTGGCTCCTCCTTAAAAGTCAAATGATCATCCAACTGAACCAAATCCCACTGAAGCACGTGAGACCTATCTGGAATATAACGGCGGAGCATCGACACATGGAAAATAGGATGAATTGCAGAAAAAACTGGAGGCAAGACTAACACATAAGCAACATCACCCACTCGCTGAAGAATCTCAAATGGACGATATACCTACGACTAAGCTTACCCTTCATCTTGAACCTTACCATGCCCTTCATGGGTGACACATGGAGGAACACACAATCACCAACCCTAAAATCCAAGGCACGATGCCTACGGTCAACATAACTTTTCTTCCTTTTTTGAGCTTTCCAAAGTCTATCCTGAATCACCCAAACACTATCCAAAGACTTTCGCAACAAATCTGTTCTCTATTGCCTGACCTCAAAAGTATTAAACCACCTAATAAGAGACCTATAATGCCTTGAAATGGAGCCATTTAAATACTCAAATAGTAGCTATTATTATAAGTAAACTCTGCCAAGGTGAGAAACTGGTCCCACTGACCCCTAAAATCCAGAACATAGGCATGGAGCATGTCCTCAAGAACCTGAATAGTCCACTCAGACTGACCATTAGTCTACGTGTGAAATGTCATGCTAAGATCAAACCGAAAACCCAACTCTGCCTGATATGCCTACCTAAAGTGAGAAGTGAACTGCGTACCTCTATCTAAAATACTGGACACTAGAACACCATAAAGATGAACTATCTCTCGCACATAGATCTGAGCTAACATCTCAGCACTGAAGAAAGACTGAATGGGTAGAAAGTAAGCAGACTTAGTCAATCGATCTACGATGACCCAAATGCTATCAAAACTATAAAAGGTACGCGGTAAGTCAACTACGAAGTCCATAGTAATTCGCTCCCACTTTCACTTGGGAATGGGCAAACCCTGAAGCAAGCCACTAGGTCTCATATGCTCGAACTTAACCTGCTGACAGTTCAAGCACCAATATACAAACTCCTCTATATCCCTCTTCATCCTGCTCCACCAGTAATGTTGTCTCAAGTCCCTATACATCTTAGCTACTCTGGGATGAATGGAATATCAAGAAGAATGAGCCTCCTACAATATTAACTGAATCAAGCTACCAACTCTCGAATCTCAGACACGACCCTCAGATCTCAAGACACCCTCTAAATTTAAGGAGGCCTTGCTGGTGTCACTACTCAACACCTAATCTCGGAGCCCACAAAGTCGACTATCCTCAAACTGTCGCTCTCAAATTTGCTCCCACAACATAGACTGAGCCTCAACTCGGGCAAGAATCCTCCCAGGGTCAAAAATGTTAAGTCAAACTAATTTATTGGCTAAGGACTGAATATCCAAAGCCAAAGGCCTCTAAAAAACTAATAGGAAGGCTAAAATACCCGTACTCATTGTCTTTCGACTCAAGGCACCTGCTACCATATTTGCCTTGCCCGGATGATAAAGAATAGAGAGGTCATAATCCTTCAGCAACTCTAGCCACCTTCGTTGCCTCGAATTTAGATCCTTCTGGCTCAAAATGTACTGTAGGGTACAATGGTCGGTGAATATCTCACAATGAACACCATATAGGTAATGCCTCCAAATATTAAGCATAAAAACTACCGCTGCCAACTCCAAGTTATGGGATGGGTAGTTACGCTCATGTACCTTCAAATATATAGAAGCATATGATATCACTCAGCCTTGCTGCATCAAAATATGACCCAAACCAACACCTGAAGCGTCGCAATAAACTGTAGAACCCTGGCCCTCAACTGGAAGAGTCAATATCAGAGCTTTAGTCAACAAGGCCTTAAGCTTTAGAAAGCTCGCTTCACACTCATTGGACCACTAAAATGATACATCCCTCCTAGTCAGTCTAGTCAATGGCGTTGCAATAGAAGAGAATACCTCGATGAACCGCCTGTAGTAACTAGCCAACCCAATGAAACTACAAACCTCGATAGAAGAGGTAGGCCTAGCCCAATTATAAACTACCTCAATCTTTGATGGGTCTACCATGATCCCATCCTTGGACACCACGTGCCTTAAGAATGTAATAGACTCAAGCCAGAACTCACACTTTGAAAACTTTGCATAAAGTCACTGATCTCTCAAAGTCTGGAGCACAACCCTTAAATGCTGCTTGTGCTCCTCCCTACTCCTCGAGTATACCAGAATGTCATCAGTGAAAACTATCACAAAGGAATGAACATATCATTCATCAAGTCCATGAACATAGCTGGGTCATTGGTCAACTCAAAAGACATCACCAGTAACTCATAATGGCCGTAGCGAGTCCTAAAAGCTGTCTTTGGGATATACGCCGCCTAAATCCTCAACTGATGGTAACCAGATCTTAAGTCAATCTTAGAAAATATGGTTGCACCCTGCTGATCAAAGAGATCATTAATATGCAACATTAGATACTTATTCTTAATAGTCACCTTATTCAATTGCTGGTAATCGATACATATATGCATAGTGCCATCATTCTTCTTCACAAAAAGGATGAGAGCACCCCACAGAGAGATACTCGGCCAAATGAAACCCTTACCCAGAAGGTCCTAAAGCAGAACACTAAGCTCTCTCAACACATCAGGAGGCATATGGTAGGGAGGGATAGAAATAGGCATGGTTCCCAGCTCAACATCAATAGCAAAGTCTATATCACGCTGAGGCGGGACTCCGAGTAAGTCAGCAGGAAAGACATTGATGAACTCTCAGACTATAGGAATAGAATCTATAGAGGAAACCTCGGCTGTAACATCATAGACATAAGCAAGGTAATCTAGACACCCCTTTGACACCAAACTCCTAGTCCGAATATAAGAAATGATCTCTGTCGGTACGTGACTAACAAAACCCTGCTACACAACCGGGGGAATACTAGGCATGTCTAAGGTAATGTTCTTGGAAAAGCAATCCAAGACTGCATGATAAGGAGATAACCAGTCCATGCCCAGGATAGCATTGAAATCCAATATATCAAGCATAAGAAGGTCTAGACTAGTGTCACACTCCCAAATAGTCACCACACAGAATCTAAATACTTGATCCACTACTAAAGAATCATCTACAGGAGTAGTTATATGCAATGGCACGGGCAAGGGCTTACTAAACAATCTCAGTCGAGAAGAAAAGTACACAGACATATATGAATGAGTAGAGCCCAGATCAAATAAGACAGATGCTAGCTGATGGCATATTGAAATCATACCTGCGATCACTGAGTTAAAAGCCTCTGCCTCTATCCTACTAGGAATGGCATACAACTGACTTTGCCCACCTCTGGGCTGTGTACTTGTGTGACCTTTGGTTCTACCTGGATGAGCACCGCAATGAGCACCCCTACTACTCTGAGATCCTCCTCTACTACTCTGAGATCCTCCTCTACTACTCTGAGCACCACCTCTGGTTGGTGGCTACACTACCCTAAGAGGCTGAGAAACTACTGAAGGCTTGGCCATCCCACACCGGGGAAAATCTCTAGTATAGTGACTAAACTCCCTACACTCATAACAACCCTGAGGGGCCCTGCCCTAATGTGAAGTACTCGCTAAACTAGAACGACCACTATGGCCTGAAGACCTAGAATATGAACCCCTCGAATACTGACCATAGCTCTAACCACTATACCCTGACTGGCTACTACTACCAAAAAGCTGAAGGAAGGCTTGAACGAGCCTCGTAGGCTGAAAGTACCTCTGCTACTGACCTATACCAAAAGAACCCCTACCACAGAACTAAGAACCACTTTAGCTGCCTTGATGCCAGGGTTTCGTATTACTGCCCCTGTAGGCCTCATGATAAATAGACTCAATGGTACGGGCATGATCAACCACCTGTATAAAGGACTGACCTAAAGACACCATACTCTATGTAGCCAAGTAAAGCTAAAATCTCAACCCTCTGACGAAGCACCACACTCTATCGTGCTATGTAGGCAGAAGCATAGTGGCATACCTGGATAACTCGTGGAACCTCGACTCATACTCTGTCACACTCATAGAATCCTACTCCAACTTTGAGAATGCATCCTGAAGTCTTTCACGCTCATTGTGAGGCATGTACTTCCCCAAGAATACCTCAGAGAACTGTGCCCAAGTCATAGAAAGGGACCCAGATGGTCTGCTCTCTGAATATGCTCTCCACCACTATCTCACCAAACTATCAAGCTGAAAAACAGTGTAGTCTACCTCATGAGAATCCACTAGACTGAGGTTATACAACCTCTCTTAGCAACTGGCAAAAAACTCATGTTCATTCTCCCCTGGAGTGCTAGAAAACCTTAGCGGGGCCAATCTAAGAAACCGATGTAGCATCTTTTGCTCCTCAAAAGTCATGACTGACCGGGCTACCATATTTTAGTCAACTAATGGAACTGGCGGTACTTTAAGATGGGGAGCCACGGCAGCAGGCTATGCTCCTATACTCTTGAACACCTTGTACTGCTCCCTAGGATGAAGTCTGAGGTATGACTCCCAAGGCACTCAACAACTGAGCTATATCAGCCTGAAGTGCTGGTGAAATTGTAGGTCCATGTGGAGGCTAGGAAGGTCCCTTCCCCACTGGCTACTGCGGTGGAGAATCCTCTGGTGATAATTGTGGAGTAATATCAGGCTCCTGATCATACACAAGCTCTGGTGTCGGCTCTCTAGCCTGGACTGTCCCTGAGAAAGTGCTGTAGCTCATGCTCGACCTCGACCTCAAGGTTAACCTCTACCTCTGACCCTAGATGGAGACCTAGATGCCAGTGCGGGGGCCTCGCCCTCAGCCATTGTGGCTCTCATCTTAACCATCTAAGAAAGAATGAAACATACATTATTTTAAAGTTGATAGAAATTAGGAACGCACAATAGAGAATCAAAAGATGGAATATTTCCTAAGAATTCCCTGTAGCCTCCCAAAGATAGGATACAGACGTCATCGTACCAATCCATGAGACTCTACTAGACACTTTCTCTTGTACCAATAATACCGGCAAACCTAGAGCTTTGATACCAATTTGTCACGACCTAATTTCTCAGGTTGTGATGTAACCTACAACACCCAACCAGTAGGTAAGCCAAAACCCTTAGCCCAGAATAGCAAGTAACGTAATATGAGACACAACATAAGAGCGGAAAAGCAAAGACACGATAGAAATAATAAAAGCAGAAAACATAATATAGCAGAAAGAAGGAGTAAGTCATACAGGAAATCCCCAAAACCTTGTATCAGTCAGTACAAAAGCTACTATAACATAGGGAGTACTATATAGATACAAATATACATGATAGACTCAGAATATACAAAAAAGGGACTAATCCCAAAGTAGAAGGAGATAAGTCAGCTCTAGACGCTATAAGCTCACCCTAGATCCCCGAACCAGAAACTCTGTACTAGGACAGTGTCACTGGCGATAACTCGTTCTAGGGTATGCATTAGGAAAAAATATGAAAAAATGTAGCATGAGTACCAAAACATGTGGTACCCTGTAGGCATCATAGGCCGACTGAGGGCAAATAAGATAAAAGCATAGAAAATATGAATATACTAAAGAGAAAAGTAGAGGGAGTCAGTCTAAAGATACAGGTCATAACTAGAAATTACCAAGGAAGAAAAATAATTAGGTGAGCGAGATATAAAGTATGTAAAGTAAAACATAGCAAAGTAAGGTAAAGCGGAATAGTCTAGTTATAACCTAGTCGAGCCCTCATAAGCCCGGAAGGTACAATAGTAACAAACAAACTTAACCAGGACCCCATAAATTTGAAAGGTACAAACAAAAATCAATAGATCCAACTGGATCCCCCATAAGCCCAGTGGATTCAAACAACAAACAATAGTGACTAGCAATCAACCTAATGGGGAAAATGCAAGTGTAGCTGTGCCATGAAATGCCATATGATATGAGCCAAGTCCTAATCATACTGTATACTCCTACTTTAGCCGTAGCTTGCAAAGGCAGGACCCATGGGGACTCGCAAAATTTGTATACCAATTCTGAACCGCATCTCAATAACCATGCCATGATGATAATTAGTAAAAACCACAAGAACACTTTCCCTCGTGCATGCAAGTTTAAAATACAAGTAAAATTATCCGGAACACAATTCCTCGGGCATGCAAGTTTAAAACTACAAGTAAAATAACCCAAAACACTTTTCCTTTGGCATGTAAGTTTAACCAAATCAGAACTTTGAAAATGCGTTGTGTTTACATAAGAAAGTCTGAAAAGTATCAATTTTCCCAATCTTAAATATCTCCCAAAAATTGAATGCAGTTTTGAAATCCAATTCTTCATATGCCATGATGAAATAATCATAATTCAAGGACAAAGATAAAAATTCACCTCAAATATCAAACGCGAGCCTAGCAAATCCGTACTAAGGCAATTATTTCCATCAGCTAAGGAAAAAGGCCACATTCTAAAATAGCACCTCGAGAAACTGACCTCTTAACAACCTCTCACAGGAACTTACTCTAGGCAACAACTACCCTAAATCTAACTATCACGGATAATTCATACTAGAATGGCTAAAAAGAGAAACAAACTGAAAGGAGCTTAAAGAGTAAGAAAACTGACCTGGGGTTCAGCAATTCCAACGCATATGGCCTCGGGCCCAGGAGTGGATCTAGGAAGTCCTAAGGGGTGTCATGTGACATGGCTTCATCAAAAAAATTACTAAATATGTACATACAATTAAAGGAAAGAGAAAAGACAGAGGATATATTTCATAAAGTGACTCCCCTTGATATAAAAGTGTGCGCAACTCAGTTGGTTTGGCACTTAAATTCTACAGGTGAAGTTGTGAGTTCAAACCTTCATCACCTTACTTATGTACAATTTTTATGTTTTGGTTCTTTGACCTTCTTTTTCACCAATGAAATTAATTAAAAATAATTTATAAAATCAAATGGATAATAAGTTGTTTAGTGATCCTTTGATTTTTGTATAAAAAACATATTTAGTACTATTATTTTTAATGAGGTTATTTTGAATATATTTTCTAAAAACTCATTGAGATAAAGTTGTAATATATTTTTTTTAGAAAATGTGTAGTAGTATACGTGAATACTATTTTATTTATATATATTTTTTAATATGGTGTTACATTATTTTATTTATTATTTCTTGTTTCAAAAGGTGACACTGCTGATAAAATATTCTGCATATGCCACTGCTCGAGCCCATAAATACATAAATATGAATGAACAATACAAAAGTAAAATGATTAAGCTAAAACGATAAACAAGCTCCTAACGTACCTCAAAAACTATCAAATTTTTTGTAACACAGACATCTAACTTAACTTCCCCAATACCCCAGAGCCGACTAACCAATCTAGGGCAAGAAATTATCTATAACTATAGGCACTACACCGGCTACACTAAGACCCACATGAACAAGCAAGGGTAAACTACCAGTCCCAACTCCGATCCTAAGCTAAAGCCCCTGATTCGGCTATGAGAATCATATTTCCTCAAAATCCACTATTCAATCCACAAAATTCCACCAACAATTAGAATAAACTATACAATCATTATTAAAAGAGCTAAGTCTAAAAGTAAGTAAGTCGTAGACTACCTGAAAGCCGATCACGCATGCTCGCACCCACTAAATTGGAGCTTTTTATTCCCGAGAATCCTCCAAATGATGACATGCTATTATAACGATAATCCACTCATTAAAACATGAACAATGATACCCATATTGCAACTTAATAATTTGGGTAAAAAATCAGGTGAAAAATCACTCGTGGGTCCCGCATGTGAATTTCACAAAAGAAACCAGGAAAAATATCTCTCATGGGACAAGGATTACATGCTCAAATTACTGGGCAAATCCATCTATAATATGAGCTCAAATCAGTCCCCCAACTCCAAGAACAATTCAAGAACCACTAAGGAATTTAACAGAATTTAAGGTCGGGAACTTACAATATAACGACAGGAATTTGATCACGAAACAAAAATAAATGACCCTTAAGCTTGCAGAAGGAACCCACAGAGAACTTGAGCTTGAGATCTCTTGAATGAAGGAATGAGTTTGTTGGCAAAGGAAAATGAAATAAAGATGACCCATTTAAAACTGCTAGTAATCGGCGCACTAGTGCACCGCAGGTGCGATTGGTGACTGCAAAAAGGGTAGTGCAGGTGCAGCCAAGGCACTGTAGCCGTGCCATACCAGAACCAACAACAACAGTTGCCAAACTCAAATCCCAAAACTTTCTGATCACACCCTCGAGGATTCATTCAGGATCCCGTGATTGCAAATAAACTATGCTACCCTACCAAAAGCGATATTTTAGACTCAACGGAATTGACAAAATTCCCACAGAGCTATTTTAAAGAAAAGTGGGCCCCACACCTAATAACCAACTTTAACCAAAAGGAACTCAATAGCCCAAAATGAGTTCAAAAGCCTCGGGACCCAAACCATAGCTCCCTCTAGCCCAAAGTTAACATTCCAGATCTAACAATGCTGATGTAATTTTGATCCGAGGTTGTCTTCTCTGAATATTAACCAAAGTCAACTCTTTCAATTTTAAGAGTCTTAAAATAGGAAAATAGGCTTAAAACCCAAAAAAGCTGCTCGAGAACCAAACCGTCAGTCTCAACAAGTCATAAATAATCTGTAGCCACTGCGGGAAATATCAGAATATAAAAAATGCATGAAAACAGAGAAAATAACCTTGAGGGTCATTACACTCTTATATGCATACATTATGATAGCCAAGTGGTGATAGGAAGGTCTTGGAGCGTTATGTATAATGGAAAATCTCATCACATATGACGAAGACATAATATCATTAGACAACTACTCTCTAGTGGAATTATCACAGTTGACTATGCAAAGTCAAGAGATAATGTGTCAGATCCATATACAAAAGGCTTAACTAGAGAGGTAATTGAAAGGTCATCGAAGGGAATGGGATTATGGCCGAGGATAAATTATCATGACAGTAACTCTACCTAGAAGACTAGAGATCTCAAGATCTAGGTTCAAGGAGATCAAACAAAGTTATTTATAATGGTTCAACATTGCCAAAATAACTTTTATGGTCTATTCTCGTGATAAGACAATGTTCAGTAACAAGGATAAGGTAGTAAGGCTTTTTAATGGTTTCTAAGTTTGATACGGGGTATATCAAATGGTGTATCTATGAGATAACACATTTAAAAATTACCTATATAAGTGTGAAGTGTAAGCCGCTTCAATGAGAATCTTGTAAGTCCAGTTCTCTATGAACTTATGAACCAGGAATTGTTCATGGTAGAAACAAATAAAATAATGAGAACCAAAGACAGTTAAAGTGTTGATTGTGTGACTTATGTTGTCTAGGAATACACCAAATCTCGATGGTTCAAAGATATCAAATCTACCAATTGACCAAGTATATCCGATATATGTTCACTATGAAAAGTTCAAAGGAAAACCTACTTATTCAAATACAATTAATCCTTGCTTTTGAATCACACAATTTTTTCATGCATATGTTTTCATGATATATCCATTCCCTATTCATGTGAGGAATTGTTGGGTTTGTGTTTCTTAAAGATTGAATAATGAGAGGCTAAAAGTACTCTTTTATTCTATCATTTGCCTCTCATTTGTCCTCTTTTTAGTGCCGTCTTGAGCGTAAATGTTATGTATTACACTTATATGTTTGGTGTTTTGTTTATTTAGGTATGGCTTGATGTATTTGAAGCTTAAACAAGAGGAAAAGAAGCACCAAGAAACCAAAAGGAACCAAGGAAGAAGCGACACTCCAAAGTGCCGAGAAATGAGAAAAAAATGGCAAAAACTTGTTGTGCCTTGCGCCAGTACTGCAAAGTAGGCAGTGGCGCAGATTTGGGGCATTCTATAATGTTTTCCAGCAGTATTAGATGCACCACACACTGAAAAGCAGGCAGTTGCACGGATTTTTGTAGCAGTCTGAAATTTTCGTTGTTCCTTGCGCCACTGCTCCGCTTTTGGGCAGTGGCGCGAACAGGTACTTCTCCTAACCCGATTCGGATTGGTTTTCTTAGTCCTAAGGGTTCCTAATCTCTATAAATACCCCCCTACCACATTTTATATGAGGAACAACTAATTTGGGGGAAGCCAAAACCTACGGCAAAGTTCAAGAACAAGGTCTAGTGTTATTTCTTTATTTTATTTTTGATTCTTTTCTTGTAAACTCATGAAATCTCTTCTTCCAAAGAGATTCATGAGTAGCTAAACCTTTAGTATCTAGGGTTGTGGTTAAAGACATGAAGGTGGACATTTAATTGTCATATTTTTTAGTTTGGATTTCCATTATTGAGTTATTTATCTTCCTTTGCTCTTAATTGTTTGTTAACTTGATCACCTAGCAAACACTATCTATGGTGCATAAATTGGACTAGGAATAGGGTGCTTATGTACGCAATAAGGGAAGGTAGGGCTTGATTGTGAACTCTATAAGGAAGGGGGGATAATTTGCTAACATGGATAGAAATATACCCATTAGCCTTGCCCAGTTGATAAAGAAGAGAAATCATATGCCCTTCACTATCGACCGACGACCATAGGAATATAGGCATTAGGAATAGTCGAGGAGACCCAGAGTTGTTGGCAAAACTCTCAACATGGTTAAAATCAACACGCAACTAGTAACTCAAGAAATCAACTAAACGTATGGTTTGAAAACTCAACTGGATTGTCAAAATACCATGACCCTGGATCTTTTCTCAAATCTAAATTACAACCTCAAATCAAAGCTTGTCTACAATTTGTTATTTGTTTACTTTCAAAACACACAAATCACTCTTTATTGTCGGTTACCTACTGAATAGCTCGTATAAGGATTTAAGCTAGAAATAAATTTGTCAAATCCCTTGGGTACAATATCTGGACTCATATCCTATATTACTTGTACGGCTGCGTACACTTGCATGTGCGTAAGGACGCAACAAGTTTTTGGCGCCGTTGCTGGATATTTGATTTGAACTTGATACTACTTTGGATTTTTGTTGAACTATTCAGATTTCACTTTTGTTTGTTATTTTTGTTTATTTCAGGTCACATGAGTTTATGCTAAACACTCGAAGTCAAGGCAATCCCTTGATTCCCATTGATCACGAGCTTGAATGCACTCTCAGAGGTCTGAGAGCTATGGGTGACTAGGTGAATGACCCAATTAACCTAAATAATGCTGGAAATAGGGATGTAGTCCAGCCCGCTCTACCACCACATGTCCATGTGCTTAACTTTGCGAGGCTAAATAGGGAAAATGCCTTAAAAGCTATCATCAAGCCAACCATTACAGGGAACTTCGAGCTAAGAGAAGGCATGGTGCGACTAGTGCAGAACACTTGTCAATTTGAGGGTAAACCACATGAAGACCCACACAAGCACCTGTAAGAAGTCGTTGACTTGAGTGATAATTTTTACTACTAGAATGTGAGTGATGAATATGTGAAGTTAACGTTGTTCCGTTTCTCATTGATTGGAGAGGCAAAGCAGTGGTTGCAGAGTGAACCTGCATGTTCTATCATATCATGGGATATATTATCTGAAAGGTTCCTTAACAGGTTCTTCTCATCTTGAAGAACAAAAGAGCTCAGAGGCAGAATTTCTAGATTTGTTCAAAAAGATGTTGAATCCCTTCCCCAAGCTTGGGAGAGATACAAGGGATATTTGAGAGATCGTCCGCACCACAGCAGCCCAAGGATATCATTGGGAACAATTTTATTGAAAGGCTGAGGCTAGACTCAAAATCACTTCTTGATGCTACAGCTCAAGGGAAAATCTTATCCAAGAGCTATGATGAAATAGAGGCATTGCTTAACCTTATGTCTGTAGGACACAGAGATTATACATAACCTAGCAGAATATTCATCGCAACTCATAAGATGCCGGGAAAGTTTGAACTAGATGATGTAGCTTCCATACGATCTGATAATAGTCAGTTGATCAACACGGTGAACAAATTGGTCACCAACCCAAATGTGAGCCAGGTTTAGCAAGTACAACAAGTTCATGCAACTGTATTGTTTTGTGAAAAGTGTGGTGAGAATCATGCTTATTCGGGATGTCCATTAAATCCTGAGTCTATTTTTTATGTGGGGCAGCAGAATTATAGAAATCACCCAAACTTCTCTTGAGGTGGAGTTCAGCAAGGCCAGAGACAACAATATGTACAACAGGGTCAACAAGTGAGTACCTCTTTGGAGAAAACTCTAAAGCAATTTATGACCCAACAACAACAAGTTCAGCAGGCACAAGCACAAGTTAATGTTGAAACCAAGAAGGATATCAATGAATTGCAGCTTCAAATGGGGCAACTTGCCACCATACTTTATGATAGGCCTCAAGGTACCTTGCCTAGCGATACAGAGATTCCTAAGCAGGTTATGGCCATCACCTTATGGAATGGGCAAGAGTTTCAAGAAGAAGAGCCTCTAAAGAGAAAAGGTCACTGAGGAGAGAGGCTTGAAAACTATAAGAATCCACCTCCATTTCCACAAGAGTTGACTCCAACACCAACACCTGAGCCAGAGTTAGAAAGTGCGCCAAAAAAGTTAGTTGAAGAAGAGATTGTTGAGCAGCCCGAGATGGTAAGAGAAAGACCTTCACCACCATTCCCCCAAAGGTTCCAGAAAAGCAAGGAAGATGCTAACTATAAGAAGTTCCTTGATATCTTCAAGAACCTTCACATAAACATTCCTTTGATTGATGCTTTGACGGACATACAAAAGTATGCTAAGTACTTACGAGATGTAGTGGCTGGAAAGAGAAGTATGAGAGAGTTTGAGATGGTTGCACTCACTGAAAAGTGTAGTTCGAGGGTATTGAGCAAACTTCCTCAAAAGCTCAAAGACCCTGGGAGCTTCACCCTCCCCATACAAATTGGTGAATATGAGGTTGGGCATGCATTGTGTGATCTTGGGGAAAGTGTTAACTTAATGCCTCTATCTGTTTTTAAGACACTAAGCTTGGGAGAGCCACGCCCTACCACTATTTGTCTCCAGCTAGAAGACCGATCTCGTGTATATCCAGAGGGCATAATTGAGGATGTGCTCATCAAGGTGGGTAAGTTTGTCTTTCCTGCCGACTTTATTATTTTGGATTATGACGCAGATGACCAGGTACCGGTTATCTTGGGGCACCCATTCCTTGCAACTGGTGGAGCATTGATAGATGTGTGGAAAGAAGAATTGAAGATGAGAGTTCATGATGAGAAGGCAACGTTCAAGGTATATAGGTCACTTTCTATCCCTTCACATTACAGAGATTTGTGCATGATCACAGAGGTGGTCAAAAATAAGTGTGGGGTGGAAGAGAGTGGATTTGAAAAAGTTGAAACTTTGAATATTGCTTATGAATTGTCTGAGGTGAAGCAAAAAGAATTGCTCAAGTTGTTGAGGGAGCATGAGCATGTGTTTAGATAATTGGACAGTGACCCGAAAAAGGGATATTAAGACAAAGAGGAAAGTGAAAGAGGAAAGTGATCCTCCAAGAGTGAAAAAGAGGCAAAAGCTCCATCATAGGGGGAGGAAGAGATTAAGAGAAATTGATTGATTTATGACTTGCATCGTGCCGCGACGTTAAATCAGGCGTTTATTGGGGAGGCAACCCAATTTTGTAATAGTTTAGTTTTTTTTATAGTGTCACTTTTTATTTTTGGTTGTGATTTTGTGCAGGTTTGGGGAAGTCTGAGTACCCGAATTTGAAAGCTAAGGAGCATGGTTTAAGCTAAAGTGTGGGGTCGTTCATCCCTTTAGATTGAGAATTGAAGAAAACATGCTGCTAGCTAGGCCCTAGAGGGCCTCAGGAAGTATTTCTAACGCGGTTTTTATCTTATTTATTGCTTTGGGGACAAAGTATGACTTTAAGTGTGGGGTGAGATATGTTTCATTATTTGTTAAGGGTGAAGTATTCCATAGGTTGTTAAGTTTTTTTTTAATTTTGCTAAGCTATATGAAAAACTGGAAAAAAGAAATGAAAAAATCTAAAAAAACAAAAAGACTTTTTTTTATTCTTTAGTTAGGATAGTTTTTAGCGTTTAATTTCTTTTTAGAGGCATACTTCATTCACCCCTTGGTTTTTCTTTTTGGTTTTTTTCTAGGGGGAGCCCTTTGAACCGAGTATCTTTTTTTATTTTTTTATTTTAGGAGTAGTTCTTTAGGTAGAATGACTCTTTTCAATGATGGATGGTTGACGACCGTCTTGAGAGAAGAGTTAGTCATTAGGATTTAGAGAGTCTTTAGGACCAATCGAATGCTAGGTTCTCTTGTTAGGAACTATAATTGACTGAATTATTCAAGTTGGTTTGAAGTTGAAAGCATGCTATGTGAAAAATTGAATAACTTCTTTTGAGACACCTAGGCTCTTTTACTTGACTCTTATATGACGTTTGGCCTAAATTTGAACTCTTCTTGGTTACTTTATTGAGAGTATGTATGGATCCTTCTTGAGTCAAACATGTGCCATGTGTGTTAGAATTTTGTGATATTCCGTGCTTTCATATTGATGTCTAGAACTTGCCCGGTGTGTTTACAAAATGAAATAAAGAATGTTAAGCTTAAGAGATGATATAGGTATTTCTTTGATTAGCCAATTTTTATCCTTTGCTTTACCTACCCAAAAGATGTCCCTTGTTAGCCCCGTCGAGCCTTTAGCCTATTATTTTGGTATCCACATCAAAAGCTTAATCCTTTTGTTTCAATTGACCGTGTATCTGATCCAAAATTCCTAAATACTTTAATTGAAAAATAAGATTTTGAAGGAGTGAGAAAGAAAAAAAAGAAATAGCTGAAGATAGATGCATGTAGAAAGTTTAAGGGTGCAAGAAAAATTCATATAATTTAGTAGGGAGTAGAAAAAGAACAAAGAAAAAGAAAGAAAAAAAATTATTTTTTAATTGAGTACTCCTTACTAGTGGTGTGTAAACGTTCTTAAAGATATGGGAATACAAAAAAAAAAATTATGGTCGAGAAGAGTAGAAGAAAGAAGTTTGTTGATTGAGAAAAGTGCTTAATGAAAAAAAAGTGATGGAGTAAAGCGCTTAGGGAAGATAGTCACTATTTTAGCCAAAATAATTCCTACCCGTCCCTTAGCCTACATTACAACTCGAAAAGTCCTACTTGATCTTAGATTTGACGTTCTTATATTAGTGGAGTAGTACACTAAGGGCTAGCCTATGGTTCATCGTATGTTGCATGTGAACTTCTTTGTGAGAGTGAGTGTAATTTGATTTTTATACCCATTTATGTGATAAATTGTATTCTTGTGAGTGAATATGGGTAACTCTCTTGTGGTGAGGGCACATGATTGATCAAAGATAGGTGAAATGCTTGATTTCTTGATGGGGCAAGTTATGAGTGATTACTATGATCGTAGAGTCAATTCTTGAGGCTACGAGTTCTTGAAGTAGTTATTTATGAGCTATGAATGAATGAAGCATGTTGTGCTAAGCGCTTGCCATCTAGTCAGACTCGAACTCTGCTGCTCTACTTTGGGAACCCACAACTTTCACTTTCTCCATGTCTCCTGACAGCAAATGTTTTGTCAGTAGGTCCATTTGCGTTTTCAGATGGGCCATATCTTGATCCCGCTCTTCCTCTTTCCTGCGCTGTTCCGCTGACATACCGATTGCATGAGTCCTAGCAGCCATCTCAGTGTCCCGTGTATGCCAGGCCCTGTTGGTTTTAGTGAGCCGGTCCAGAATAGTTGTGGCATCGATAAAAGTGAGACCCATAAACGCTCCACCTGCTGCATTATCCAGTGTCGGCTTGGTAGCCAAATTTAGTGCCCTATAAAATGTCTGCATCAGGAAATTGTCGGTCAACTGATGGTTAGGCCATTGTGTCAGCTTCTTCTTGAACCGCAACCACGTCTCATGTAACGCCTCATCAGGTTGTTGTCTGAAATTGCTAATTTCATCCCTCAACTGTATCATCCTAGAGGGAGGAAAGAACCTTTCTAGGAAAGCTCCTTTCAACTCTCTCCAGGTTGCGATAGAGTCGGGGGTTAGCTCTGTCAACCATAACACTGCCTCATCAGATAGAGACAATGGAAATAACCTGAGTCTAATCGCGGTCTGACTTACTCCAGGCAATTTGAACGACTTGCAGATACCCACAAAGTTCATCAGGTGTCGGTTTGGATCATCACCAGCCATACCACGGAACAATCCCTTTAAGTTCAACAGCTGGATCATTGTGCTAGTTATGTTGAACTTGGCCCCGGGCGCTAGTGGAGGAAGAACAATGGCGCCTGTAGCACCAACTCCATCTAATGCAGTATCATCCTCTATATCTTCGGCATTCAAGTGATGCTGATCCTGTTGAGCCTGTTGTTCTACAGCGAGCCTTGCTGCCTCCGTTTGTTGTGCATTCATGGTTTGCCTTAGCTTTCTTGCGAGCTCGGGGTCGTAGGGTAATATTGGTTCACCCGAGCGTCGGGTACTTGGCATGCACAACTCAGTACCCTGTAATAAACAAAAATAACAAATAAAAGTAAAATCAGGAACTATGACTAAGAGTCAAATAAACACACCAGACTTAATAAACAACCGTATTCCCCGGCAATGGCGCCAAAATTTGATACGCCCAAATTACAACTCCAATTACGAAGCGTAAGCAGTCGTCGTCAAATTTAGAACCCAACTAAGGTTGGGGTCGATCCCACAGGGAATAAGGTGCAAATTAAGTCGTTAGTGAATTAAATGACTAGTAATCAATAGTTTCCGGTAAATGGGGGGGGGGGGTTGTGTGAACAATATTTGATCAAAGAAAATAAGAATGTACGATTAATAATCAATATGAGAGTGAACTAGGGAAGTGTTCACCATGGCGTTGTAACAATTTCGACTCAAAGCTTAACCGGGTTCTTTCTATATGCATATCACGATGTGATTGAATTAATGGTATCATCTAAACGTTTCTCAACCAAATAGACGAATTTCCTTTTCAATTCTCTCAAACTTGAAAAGGTGAACTTTCTTATTTCAATCCTAAACATCAAGTAGATTAATCTAGTTACAGCATTAATCGTAAGACGAGAGTTGGTAGTCTCGAATCCTCGTAGTTAATCAAATTTTCCGGTTTTAATCTCTTTGCTCAAGCAAATTAAACCTAGGCATATTCTAATGTTTGCAACCACTAGAAAACGTAAATAACGAATGATTAACAACGTGACAACATATAAATTGAACCCTACGCTACCCGGAATCTATATTGCTACTTTTGCCATGGCTCCCACAACCAGGGTTGTGGGAAGTTAGTTGCTCATGCTATTAGGGAAAGAGAAGAAAATCATATTCATAATAAAGAGAAAAGATTCTTACAATATATGAACACAAGCTTCAATTATCCAAGAACAAGAAGCTAAAATCCCAAGAACGATCAAGAAGAAGAAGAACAACGAATTGTGTCGTGTTTTCCTCTCAAAAACTCGCTCAAAAATATCCTAGAACTATTGGGTAATGAATAATAAAATAAACCTAACATAGGGTATTTATAGTAGTCCAGGAAATAAAGTCCAAAAATAGAATTTTCGAAATCCCGCGTCGCGTTTGACGAGTCGCCTGACGGACCGTCGCCACTGCGACTGGCCGTCACTCCTTGCCGTCGCCACTATCCAGTGCATGCCATCTTGACTTGATGGCTTGGCTGACGGTCAGTCACCCATGTGATGGGCCGTCATGCCAACTGTCGTTGCTATCCAGTGCAGGCTCTCCTTGAGCTCCCACTTGACGGCTTGGCTGACGGTCAGTCACGGGTGTGACGGGCCGTCGTGCCAACCGTCGCCACTATCCAGTGGCTCCTTTAGCTGATGCCAGGTTTGGTGGCTCTCCTGACGGTCAGTCACCTGTGTGACGAGCCGTCAGGTCCTCCGTCAAGCCCAACCCTTGTTACTTAGCTTGAGTATTTTTACTTCCTTTTATCCTTGTCTACATTTCCTGCAAATACAACATAAAAACATCCAAAGACACAAAAGTTTCTCGAAAAATTGTGAGTATTCTTAGTTAAAGGTGTCAAAATGTGCCGTAGAATCCAGGCACATCAATTTACCACTTATTTATATCTCTTTTCTTATGCTTTTGTGTCTTCTAATGATGATATGAGATCACTTATGCCATGTTTTGGTTATATTTAAGGTGATTTGTGTTTCTGTGGATAGTTGGAACAAGTAGATTAAAAAGGGACAAAAGTTGGAGCAAAAAGGAACTTACTCCACGGAAGTACCAGGTCAGCCGCCCCTGCGGCCAAGGAGGAGCACCTGCACTACTGCAGGAGCGGTCCCAAGGGCGCACCTGCAACCCCTGTGCTAACAGACCATAGGTGCACCTGCGCCACATAGGCCGCCATAGCGACAACGCACCTGCGCTAGAGTTGCCACCCCTGCGGCCACGCACCTGCGACCACGCACCTGCGACCACGCACCTGCGGCTATAATTTTGCAGGTGCGGCTGACGAATTCCAGTCAAGGTCCAAGTGGTCATTTCACATCCGAAAAAACCCCAATTCACATAAAACACTTCCAAGCCATCTTGAAATTTATCTTTGGCTATTTTTATAACTTTTGAGCAAGCTTGGGAGCAAGGTTCATCAATCAACACCAAAGGAGTGAAGATTTAGATGCTTTGTATTGTAAAATCTTTAGATTCCATTCTTCAACTCTTGTTCTTAATCGCTATTTATTTGGTGCTTTTGTTGACTTGAGATTTTAGGTTTGTATTAGTGATAATAGTTGTTGGGTTTTTGATTCTAAATCTAGATTTGTTCTTGTTTGATTATTTGGGTCTCTTGAATCTTCTATTGTTTGAATTTATAGTCAATAGTTGCAAACATTGATTTAGTTTTCTGATTTGGATTATTGCTCGGGAGAGAATTTCTCTAAATTCAAGAAGATTCAATAGTGGGAACTTGGGATTCCATTTTGATCGGGGGCTAGACATAACTCCAATCATGGAATCTCCCATTTAAAGGTACGAACTAGAAATAGGATGACCTACCCAAGTTAATTGGTTTCTTGTTTATTTCACCGAATGATGTTCTAACCGAAATCATTCAGAAATGTTGTTGTTGATTGAGAGATAGCATTCCACACGTATGACCAAGACTACCTAAGTGTCAATTGGGTGCAAGGCTTGTGAATTTTAATTCCCAAGCCCTTATCCCCCTTGTTGTCCTTGCTTGACGAAAGCAAGGAAAGACATTGATCACTTTATCTTTTATTTGATTTGTCTTTTACCTTTTAGTTGTAGTTAAAACCCCCCTTTTGAGATATATTTTCCCTTTTTGTTAATTAAACTTCAATAAGTTGCCTAGATTCTTTATTAGCTCGAGCGCGACTACATTGTTCCCTTGGGTTCGACCCCAACACCCGTTGGGAATTATAAATTTTGTTTTGACTACGCGATCGTCGTGACCTCCTTAAGTGGAGAGCACGATTTGAGCATTTATAAAAAATGGCGCCGTTGCCGGGGAACAATTTGGGGTATTGAGTTAGTTTAGGATTTAAGTTTACTTACTCTAGTTCAATTTTTGTGAATAGTTGTTTTTGTTTCATTTATTTTTATTTTGTTATTTGATTTCATGGCATCTCGAAATGATAGAGGTGTTGGTGGTTGCAACCCTTATGATATTGGTCCTTGTTGTTATTGTGGAGGAACTCACCTTTAGCGGAAACGTAAGATTGGACCTAGGAGAGGAAGGAATTCACCGTCATGTTCCTATGATGGGCAAAATTGATATTTGTGTGGTGGTCGTGATGGACATTGGAGCAATTGCCCTAATGACTATCCTCATCCCCCCTCTCATGTTAATGATGTTTCTAGTGGTGCTTATGATCTTAATAGGAACCATGAATTAGCAAGTGATGAAGGCATATGGGCTAAGCTCCAAACCCTCTTAACCTCGCTAGACACCCAAGAGGAGGGTCTGAAATCCATGAAGCAAGGTTTGGTGAAAATAAGAATAAAGGAAGGCGAGGAGATAAATCATGCCGAACAAACCATGGTAGATTTGTCCATTCCTTTTGCTCAAGATGATGAAGATAACACCTACCCTAAAATCCTATATGCCATGGTTCATACTCTCTTGGCCAAGAAAGATATCATAGAGGAGGATATGCAATCCATAAAGCAAGACTTCGTGGATGCAAGAGCTAAAGAAGAGGAGGAGAGAAAATGTGTTTCACAACCCATGGTGGAATTGTCTACTCCTTCTAACCTATTGATAAAGAAAACCCTCCGAGCCAAGCAAATGAACAAATTTCGAACATTGAACTCTATCAAATTCATTTCGGGGATAATGATGAAGATTTGCAAAATATGGCATCCCCCTAGAGTGAATTTGTACTGGTGGTGGTTGAACCCTAACAAGAGGAAAAATTTGTGTTAGGCAAAGTTGTGAGCCTAGAATGGGTGATAAACCAAGCTCACCAACTTGAGGCCTATGGGGAATAACCCGAGAGAATGCTACCAATGTTCGAGGAATTGTTGAAAAGGCATGCTAAGAGAAGTCAAAAGGAGAGGATGCTTGAAATTGCTATCCAACATTTGGACATTGATTTGAATGCTCGTGTTGACACGTGCACAATTGTGGGTAGTAGTTTTGAGTTGTTCCCTATCGAAGAGGAAGACAAAAGGGAAGCTCGTAGCTTGAAGGTGTTGTGGCAACAAATTAATCCATACAAGGATCACGATGCTGAAAGTAAATGAATGATACTAGAGTTGCAACGGTTCATCGTGAAAGACTCTAGTTCATTCGAAAGTGAGGATGCTATAAATGAGACAAGTTAAAAGGTGGAGACGCCCAAATCTTACTCCAACCACTTGTCAACCGTGAGTTTGGTTGAATGGATGAGAGTCGAAGTAATCAAGCTCTTGGAGGACCTTGGAAAGAGAATGGATCGAGGTCTAACCAATTTCAAGTTTGTTGTTGAAAGGGGGCAAAGGGACCTTCCTCACTTGAAGGCAAAAAAGTGCAAAATGCGAAATCAATAAAATGGCCTTCTCATGTTCACACCTTCACCCCATGATTGTCACCAAAAGATCGATTCAAAATTGGGTCGAAGGTTCAAATATGCTAAGTAGAGATCTCGATAGTGAGGTAGCTTGTGTTGCACCGCGATGTTAAATTGTGCGCTTGATGGGAGGCAACCCATCATTTCAAAATTTGAAGGTTTACAATTTCTTTTGTTTATTAGGGTAGCTTAGTTGTAGATTTTTGACTAATGCATTAAGTTTCAAGTGTTTTTGAAGTTGTCTGGGCAGGTTGAGAAGTGGAGGCCACATAAAAATCCAACAAAGGACCAAAAAGGGTACCAAAATGACATGCTAAATGGGGTGCAAACGCACATCCAAATGCGCCCCTAGAATAGTGACTCTGTCATACATGATTTAGCATGCAGAGTTGGTGCATTTTTCACCAGAGGTTGTGCCCATCGCATCAGCCATCGCATCCCAAACTAGTGAGTCGGTAGAAATCTCTAGGTGCAACACACCTGCGGTGGAATAGGCCGCAGGTGCGGCAACATAGGTGCGGTTGACTAGACGCAGGGGCAGTGACGCACCTACGGCTAAGGCAGCGCAGGTGCACCTGTCGAGCTTTGTTGGCAGAATTTAAAAGGGCATACACTCTTTTAATTAACCCACTTCTCTCCAACATCCCCATCACCCTCTCCTCTCAATTCCTTTATCTCTTACTATTTCTCTCCCAATCTCACACACTGCACTTCCCCTCTACTACTCATGAGAATTTTTTTTAAAAGAGAAAAAGGGAAGAAGCTTTTCATTTTGCAAAGAAGAAAAAGGGGTTCCAAGGTTCACATTCAATCTCCCTATAAATCCTCAAGGTATGTGTCTTGTTCCATTCAGGTTTGAAGTGTGCCATTGTAAGGGTGAATCTTTGGGTGATTAGAGTTGTGAGTATGAACAATGGTATAAATTCTTGAAGTTGTTGTTGCTGAAGAAGACGCCGCCGCAGGTGCGGTCCTGAAGGCGCAGGGGCGATGTTGCACCTGAACTCAACAGGCCACCGCTGCGGGAGGCAAGAGGAAGTCAATGAACAATGTAGGTGCACTGGTAATTGGTGTTGTAAGCCCGCCGGTGCGCTGCCGCACCTGCAATGAAATATTCTGCAGGTGCGGCTACTGGCAGATTTTCTGCAAAATAGTAGCGTTGCCTCCACATCTTCCTGATGTTCAAAATGTTATTTCTTTTGCCTACATGCATGGTTTTGAATTGTTGAACACGTTCATATACTCCTTCTAACTTGAGTCTACATTTTTAGGTACTTCAAGCTTGAAAAAAAGGATCATGATCTTGTTGATGATGAACCTTTGGGTGGTGAAATTGGGGAGGAAGCTGTGAAAGAACCATATGACACCTCAAGGTTCATGTCCCGTGATTGTCAGCTCCACTACTACAAATATCTCCTTGATAAGAAGATTGACCCATAGAGGGGGATAGATGACACAAATTTAAAGGCACGTCTACCGAATTTCGATGGGCGTCTTGTGACTATGGGATGGACTTGTTTCATACCTATCCCTTGTGAGGCAAATGAGGAATGGGTGAGGGAGTTCTATGCAAACTTAAAACGCACAGACTTTAACAACCCGTAACTCATCATTAGGGGGAAAGTTGTGAAATTTAGGCTGGAACAGATTAATGCACATTATGGGTTTCCCTACCATCCAATTGAGCCTATGCAACAAAAGGATTCATGTTCAAGCACTTGTCTAGTATCTAAGTTGTTCCCTCAGGGAGCAACAGTGAGTTGGAAAACACTCTCAAGTCCATATCATCAAAGACTTTCACAGCTGAGGCGAGAATGTGGCTTGAGATTATTTGTAGCCGCGTGTCACCTTCGGGGCATAAACCTGGGGTTCCTCCTCTTTGGGCTAGGATGATCGCTTGCATTCTTGATGACATTCCCGTGAATGCTGGTCACTATATGGTTCGGGAGCTGAGAGAGTATTTGCTTCAAGAAAGCTCTACCTTGATATTCCCCTCCTTGATTACTGAGTTGTACCAGTTAGCTGAGGTTACTGAACATCCAGGGGATAATTGGGTGGCACCTGATAAACCATACCATCCATTGAAGGTGCATGGATAAGGAGGGGTGCTACAGAGTAAGAAAAGGAAGATGAATTTAGTAATGGAGCCGCCTTTTTCCTCTCAGGGTACTCAGGCTGAGGACCCTTTTGGGCCAATTACTTCTCAGTTAGCTTCCATCTGGGAGATCATTAGTCAGATGCCCAGTAGCTCTAGTCATCCAGCACCGTCAGCCGATCTATTCACCAGAGCAGAGATGCAGTCATACTTGGAGGCACAGAAGCAGCATGCCAATTATATTGCCACAGTGACAGCCTCAGTAGGGATGCTTGAGCAAGCCTTTGTTGAGTTTGCCAAGGCTCATGCAGCTCTTCAGTGTGATTTTGAGAATGATAAGAAAAATAACAAGAATAGGAATAAGTTCATGGTCAAGATGTGGAGAGGTATCAAAGCCATCTTCAAATGAGGGCATCCGAGCAAGAGGATTCCGGTATCTAAAGATGATGATAGTGAAGAGTACTCTTTCCTGTCTGAGGAAGCGAGCGATGAGGATGATAATGATGAGTCACAGTCCTCTGCTTAGCATGGTGCAATACACTCCTGAGTTTGCTAGTCTGATGCATACTCCAGGGAGCCCCACACTTTCTACTCGTCTTTCATTTGTTTATTTTTCATTAAGGACCATGCTTTACTTTTTAGTTGGGGGTGGTGTTTTGTCCATGTTGTGACATCTGTTTTGTTGGATATTGCGCCCTTGTCGGGCTTGTTTGTTGGATATTTCCCTCATCGGGTTTTGTGTTGTGTGAAATTTGGTTGGATTAGTCATTTTTGGTTTTCTTTTCTTTATTTTAAAATAGTTGGTTTTGAGTGACGATTCCCAATAATAGATTGAGTGACAACATTCTTAAGGGAAAATCATTGCTTTGTGTGGTGTTGAAGCCAGGGGAAGTCTGAGTACCCGCTAGGCTAGATGAGATTGCTTGTGTGTGGAGATGTTCCATATTAATTTAGATAGATGAATTGGCCCTATGATAGATTGAGTGATGACATTCTTAAAGGCAATTCGTCATCTTTTGAGATAAGTTAGATAATTGGTACTAATTGATTTAGTCTTGCATGCGACTTGAGTTGTGAGCATACCCTTCCAAAAATTCTTGTGACGTAGTTGGAAAGTAAAGAATGATGCTTGTGACAATGCCTTTGATCTTTTTGTGACTTTTGACCAATTAGTGATTACATAGATGCAAAATGTGGCCCTATTTATCCTTGATAGGAAGAACATTGATCTATCGTGAATAATTTGCATACCATGTATGGTGAGCTTTGTTGATTAATCCTCGTGCTTGCTTGTGTCATCTAGAACTTGCTCGGTTAGTCATTCTAATGTTAGTCTTAAATGTGTTGGTTAGAGAAATGACCTTAGGCCTTCTTTGTGATTATTGAAGCTTTTAAAGCCCACCGTTGCACTCAAAATTGTATCACTAGTCACCCCTCTTGAGCCTAATACCTTTTGTTTAGCAACCTCATTACAAGTCTTAAACCATTTTGACAATGAACCCCTCTCCTGAACCCGTCCCTCCTTGAACTCCACAAGTGTGAAATCGAGGCTAAAAGCCTAAGTTGGGGGTTGACAAAAGGTACCTTGGAGAAATGCTAAGTGAGTAAATTGGTTTGTTGCTTGATATGAGTTGCCAAAAATAAGGAACAATTTGAAAAAGAAAAGCAAAGTGAAAGGAAACGAGGAAAGGAAGGAAAAGAAATGAATCCTCCAAGGTGAATGGAATAACAAAAAGTGAAGCATCATGTGAATTGAGTGAAATGGTGCCTTGTATTGAATGAAAATGAAAAGAAGTGGTTTTTGTTTCAAATTGAAAAAGTTGTGTAGTGTTCAAGGAGGAAGTAGTCACTCTAATCAAAAATGCCATCCTACCCCTCCCCTAACCAACATTACAAGCTTAGAAAAGTCCTTTGAGATCTCCAACTGATCTCTTTTGAGTTAGTGGTGAATGAAAATAAGGGCAAGCTTATGGGTTGATACTTGTTTGTACTTGAGGTTCTTTGTGAGTGTGAGCGTTGTGCATTTGTCCCTTGTTTTATCATTGTGAATAGTGTGTTTTGGGGATTTTCTTTGTTGTGAGGGCATGCGAATTTAGATGGCGGTGATGTTGTTACCTCTCGAAAAGGAATCAAATGAGCATAATTAGTGCTAATGGTCATAAGTCATTTCTTGAGGATTGGTTGTTGTCACTTGGTCATAGTTGTAAGTCTTATGAAACTTTTGAAAATGTTTGTGAAAATGAGGGGATGATTGTGTTGAGAATTTGCATGTGATTGACTAATTATTAGTACCAACCAATATCATATCTATGGTGCTTAATTTGAAAAAGTGGGTTGTGAATGAGAGAGGACTGTCGTTGTGCTTAAAGAAACTGGAATCCTGTTGTTGTGTGATTGCAAATTTGCTTGAGGACAAGCAAGAACTTAAGTTGGGGGTGTTGATAAGTGGTGGATTTACCACTTATTTATATCTCTTTTCTTATGCTTTTGTGTCTTCTAATGATGATATCAGATCACTTATGGCATGTTTTGTCTATATTTTAGGTGATTTGTGTTTTTGTGGATAGTTGGAACAAGTAGAGCAAAAAAGGACAAAAGTTGGAGCAAAAAGGAACTTACTCCATGAAAGTACCAGGTCAGCCACCCCTGCGGCCAAGGAGGCGCACCTGCACTACCGCAGG
This sequence comes from Jaltomata sinuosa, assembly GCA_003996215.1. Taxonomy (NCBI): domain Eukaryota; kingdom Viridiplantae; phylum Streptophyta; class Magnoliopsida; order Solanales; family Solanaceae; genus Jaltomata; species Jaltomata sinuosa. Next base: position 104,335 of record QJPP01002660.1, read on the forward strand.
AGCGGTCCAAAGGATGCACCTGCACTACCGCAGGAGCGGTCCCAAGGGTGCACCTGCACTACCGCAGGAGCGTTCCCAAGGGCGCATCGGCAACCCCTGTGCTAACAGACCATAGGCGCACCTGCGCCACATAGGCCGCCACAGCGACAGCGCACCTATGCTAGAGTTGCCGCCCCTGCGGCCACGCACCTGCGGCCATGCACCTGCAGCTATAATTTTGCAGGTGCGGCTGCCAAATTCTAGTCAAGGTCCAAGTGGTCATTTCACATCCAAAAAAACCATAATTCACATAAAATACTTCCAAGCCATCTTGAAACCTATCTTTAGCTATTTTCACAACTTTTGAGCAAACTTGGGAGAAAGGTTCATCAACCAACACCATAGGAGTGAAGATTTGGATGCTTTGTATTGTAAAATCTTTAGATTCCATTCATCAACTCTTGTTCTTAATTGCTATTTATTTGGTGTGTTTGTTGACTTGAGATTTTGGGTTTGTATTAGTGATAATACTTGTTGGGTTTTTGATTCTAAATCTAGATTTGTTCTTGTTTGATTATTTTGGTCTCTTGAATCTTCTATTGCTTGAATTTATATTCAATGGTTGCAAACCTTGACTTAGTTTTCTGATTTGGGTTATTTCTCGGGAGAGAATTTCTCTAAATTCGAGAAGATTTAATAATGGGAACTTGGGAATCCATTTAGATCGGGGGCTAGACATAGCTCTAATCACGTAATCTCCCATTTAAGGGCCCGAACTAGAAATAGGACGACCTACCCAAGTTAATTGGTTGCTTATTTATTGCACCGAATGATGTTCTAACCAAAATCATTCGGAAATGTGGTTGTTGATCGAGATATAGCATTCCACACCTGTGACCAAGACTACCTAAGTGTCAATTGGGTGCAAGTCTTGTGAATTTTAATTCCCAAGCCCTTATCCCCCTTGTTGTCCTTGCTTGACGAAAGCAAGGAAATCCATTGATCCCTTTATCTTTTATTTGATTTGTCTTTTACCTTTTAGTTGTAGTTAAAACCCCCCTTTTTAGATATATTTTCCCTTTTTGTTAATTGAACTTCAATAAGTTGCCTAGATTCTTTATTAGCTCGAGCGCGACTACATTGTTCCCTTAAGTTCGACCCCAACACCCGTTGGGAATTATAAATTTTGTTTTGACTACACGATCGTCGTGACCTCCTTAAGTGGAGAGAACGATTTGAGCATTTATCAACAGGATGGTTGGTGGTGATGTCTGGGCTAGTTGGTAACAGGGCTAGAGATTGTGAGGTGTATTGCTTGATGGCTCAAGACGGGTGGGCTTGGAGAGTCAGGGGCTCTTAGGGGGTCAGGATATGACCGGGTTAAGGGAGTGGGGTGTTCTCTAATGTTTGATTTGGCAGCGGATTAAGGTATGAAGGCTTAGGGGAGAGTGAATATAATTCACGGGTAGTATATCTGGGTAGTAATAGTTGTTGATAAAGGACCATTGACCGAGTAACTCACGAGTTGTATGCATTTATTTTGGATATTTACATGATGTTATATGGAAAATTTGGGTCGACTAATGATGCCTACCAGTACATGTTGTTTGTACTGATACTACTGTTACTATGACTTTTAAGGTATAGTCTAGTTGCAGGATCAATTGATGTTTCTCAGGTGACGAGGATGACAATCTCTAGCAACTTTTACTCATCCCTTCCTATGGTGGGAGCTGTGTCTTATTTCTTTTCCATTTCTCTTAGTGGCTCTTGTACCTGGTTAGACTAGATCCTATGGAAGGATTTCTATTATATTTCAAAAAGGATTTAATTGTATTCAAAAGATTTGAGACTGGCTTTATGTTATAAAGGCAATTTTATGTTTTCTTATTGACTTTTGCATACCTTTTTTAATCGGGTGATAAGGGTTCTCTTACCTAGGTGATTTAGAGTAGGTGCCCGCATAATTCGATAGTTGGGTCATGACAATTTGGTATCAGAGCTAGGTTATTGGTCACCCAGTACAAGAGAAAATATTGAATAGAGTCCTACAGATTGGTGTATTGACATCCACATCTAATCTTTGGGGAGCTATGAAGCATTCTAGAAAATTGTTCCACTTCTTGTCTCCTTTTGGGTAGTATATTGCTTTCTTGTATGGGTTTAGTCCAATTGGTATCTCTCGATTCTAATTGGTATCTCAACAAGGTAATGGGATATCATTTGACTCTGACTGAAATGACACAAGCAAGGGAAATTGGAACCAGGAAGGTTCCAATTGGTATCTGGCCTTAGAGGCTATGTAAATGCATGGATGATCAGTTAACGGTCATCCATGAGGTGAATATAGGATAATAAACAGGGTTTGTTTCAGTAATGAAACCTGAGAATTGTGCTTATGTGTGATTGTACTTCTTGAATGACTTCGAATATGTGAAATATGATTGTTTGTTTTGCTGTGAAGTTCGTGATTAGTGCAAGGTCACAACTTTGTCATGTGTTGGGGGTTAAGAAAGTTATTTGCCATGTGATGTGAATATGAATCTAGGTGTTATATATTATGGATGGGCTTATTATTGGTAAAATAGTAAGGGGATGAAACTGTCTTATGACTGTGGGGAAACTCTGGTTTCAGGATAGTCAAATTTTGTTGGGAACCATTAGGGAAAGGGTTATTATTGTATAATAGCGGGAATGTGTTATTACGAAGAGTCCTCTTGTGGTGGTTCATAACAAGTTGAGCAAAATGATGTTAATTTCTTGTTATGCATTGTTGGGTTCGGTCTTGGTGTTATAGTAAGGACCATAATGCGATTTCAGGTGTTAAGTTTTATACAGGGAAAGGGGAAATGAGGAAACTTTGCAGAAATTTGCAATTTCTGGGCTACTGCTATTAGGGGTGCCATAGTTGTACTGACCCGCTACGATGATCCTGCTATAGCGAGATTTTTTTTGCTACAGAGGCATTATGGTAGCGGCATGAAAGCCAGTATAGCGGGAAGGGCAGGACAGAATCCCTGCCCTGTTTTCCCTGTTTTGCTTTTCATTTCCAGGCTGTTTTTAATCATCAGTTTGGGCTATGAACTACTGCGTAAAGCATGGAAATCATTTATAGAATAATATATCATACATTCAATAGTAATATTGTTAAAGCTAGCATCAATGTGTGTTAAAATAAAAGGAAAAAGGAAGGGGAGAACATTGTCTAGTACATGCCCCAAATGGGGGCAAACCCAAAACAATAATAGTATTTAAAGAGGGGAGGGGGAGAAGGGGTGATATGCACCAAGGGGGTCTAGACGGATGCCCTATCACCATTATGGGTTGCTAGGGTGGGAAGCTCTGCCGTGGTGTTGCTCAGGAAGGAAATCTCCCACAAATCCTCTGGCTCTAAGTAGCGGAGCTCCTGATTAGGGACGACACAGCTAAACATGACCTTTATGATCTTCCACATCCGCGCGAGCATGTGGTCTTGAGAGCACCTCTTCTTCTTCTCCTTATCAAGATCTTTTTGGAGCGTTACATAGTTCTTGGGAGAGGTGGGGCTGCGGTGCCCGGGGAAGAATTCTCCATGAATCTCTAAATTGCTGCCAAGTCTGCCTTCAGGTGACTGCTAGTGATCAGGGGATGGGACTGGGAGAGAGGGGTAAGATCATCATTATCACCATCGGTTCCCTCTGTATCTCGGCTACTCTCGGCCTTACCCACTGATGAACGCTCAAATCGTGCTCTCCAATTAGGAAGCCACGGTGATCGTACAGCAAAACAAAATTTATAAACCCAACTAATATCGGGGTCATACCCAAGGGACTTGACTTAGCCAACTAGAGATTGTATGAGTTGAATTCAAGGCGAGAGTAATTGCTTAAACAAAAAGTAAAAGGATGGGGGGAATTGGGAAAGTTGTCACTACTAACACAATTCAACAAAAAGCAATAAAACTAAAGATGGGTGTACCAAGTGATTTAGAAGACTAGGGATGCATATCTGATGGGGCATTAGCTATAGGATGGAGTAATCATTAGTTCACTTCTACTTTCACCTATTGACATGAATAGCATTGGTCATAGGTGTGAAATGCTATCTCTCGATCAACATCCATATTTCTGATGATTTCGGTTAAAACATCATCGGTGTGATAAATAATCAACCAACATTAGCTTGGGGAGGTTGTCCTATTTCTAGCTCAGACCCTTAAATGGGAGATTCCTGCGATTAGAGCTATTTCTAGCCTCCAATCTAGATGGATTCCCAAGTACCTACTAGCAATTTCACATCCACAACTATGAAATTCTCTCCCGAGCAATCACATAGCTAAGTAATGTAAATTAATGTTTGAAACCACCAATTTTAGGATTAAAACTTGGTGAAATTACTATACCCATGTCAAATAGGCAATTATAAAGGTGAATTAACAACACTCATACCCATTAGCTAAGCACCCATGACAAGAGAATTTAGCCACTCATAGTAGGAAAAGAAGAGATACCATCTGGGTAAGTCAAATTACCATCCATTATAGCTAAATCTCAAGTTCTAGAATCAAATTAGGCACACAAATTGTTAACCAAGAGATTTGGATTGAAACCCTCTTCTCAATGGAGGTGTAAAATTGTTTACAAAGCAAAAACTATTCTCTAAGAATCAGGTCTGAAGTATTGTATATACAAATTGAGCCTAAAATGGCCTTTTATATGTTCCCAAGTCATCACATAAAATTAGGATAAGTTTGACCTTCAGGAGGTGTGCAACGCGATGTGCGCGTTGCACACTTGCTTCAACTCGACCAGTGACTTCAGCTGAAATTGTGGGGTTCATGCGAAGGTGGTGAGTTTCAGACCACGGGATATGCGCATCGCACAGCGACCGCACTTCTTAGAAGAATATTTAGCAACTTCAGTGACTTCATGCGGAGGAGGTACGAACCGCACCTCAGCTTGTGCGTGTCGCACAACCACCGCATCTTGGTTCAGATTCTTCAGCTTTTCTCAACTCTTCACACTTAGCTCCTTTTTGGCTCTTTTTGGGTCTATATCCTTGTTCTTCATCTTCTATCAAAAGTACCTGCATAGACATCAATAAACGTCATAAGAACCTCTAAATCAATTCAAAACATAACAATAATTCATGGATATAGGCTCAATAAGTTGGTAGATTATTGACTTATAACCCACCTTATTCTTCTTTGTCCCTTAGATATGGTCACCTTAACCTGAAGGGGGTGGAAGTCAGGGTCCATCTCTAGCTCCGTGTCAGTCCCCTCCTCAAGAACCCCAACTCGCCTGCACAGTGCAGACACCAGACCGAGAAGGCAGGGTCCCTTCTTGCTACCCCGATAGAAGTCCTTCCACTCGGATACAATATGTGCCCCCACGTTTAGCTTTATACCCTGTATGGCATAGGCCACTACCAAAGCCTGAGGGTAGGTCATGTTGGTAAGATTTACCAATAAATGAATCCTGTAACAACCTATTCAGTCATTATAAAAAGGCACCTTGTTACGACTACAGAAGCTTTTCAATTACGCTCTTGAATTAATATAGGATAACATGATGAAAAATTTTAGAATTTGAAATTTTGGATTGGGTTGACATCATTCCTCTATAGCGAGAATTTTCTTGCTATAACAGCATTGCAGTAGCGGCTAGCAGGCTGCTATAGTGGGACAACGAAACCAGTAACCCAGATTAGATTTTATAAATTTGTTTTCTCCTTTTCAGTTGCAAAAAGGATGAGGCTTGCACTAAAAACCCTTCTAGGGTACGTCATGGCCTGGGAGTAATGGAGAGGAGGAGATTACGCTCGATATAGGTAAAACCCATGGATTCTACACTGATTTCTCACCAGAATTTGCCTTCCCAGAGCCAGAATTCGCATTCAGACTTCTGTAGAAGCTGCTTGGTGTCTAGGTAGGCTAGGTTTAACTGAGTAATTTAGACCTGAGTTCAAAAGCATGAAATAATATAGATTAATGTAAGATTGCATGCTTAGGCCCTTGGGCACAGTGTTTGGATGGATAAAATGTATTAAATCTTGTTGTTTGGGGTAGGAACTTATTGTTATGAGTAATATTCATCCTGTACTTGATTGTTTATGTTTAAGTTATGGTGGTTAATCCTCGGATAATTGGAATACGTGTGGGTTCTCAAAGATAGTACTGATTAATTATGAGGGTTGCCAGGTAATGGTGGAATTTCCTAGTTTAGTATAATGAAGGGAGATGGTGTTAGTAAGGAGGTCCTGTGTATGTTGAATTAAGGGTTAAACTTTAGGTAGACGAATGTGCAATGCTAAATGACTCTAGTAATTAAGGCTTAAGAATTAATGTGCTTAATTGAATAAGCCAGGGGTTAGTCTTCGGACAGGCGGTTAAAGCTAGAGCAATAAATCATATTGCTGGGTAGGTGATGGTTATTCCAAACTAATATATGTTATGCGTACATAATGACTGTCTCATTAGTATTACTTGCACAATACATATTCAGGAAAAAGGAATAATTGTTAAATGATATCCTAAGTGTCAATCACATGCAATGAGTCTGTCTTGAAAATTTATTGGTTGTACAAGTGTTATATGCTATCATTGTAGTTGTGATTGTTGTGATATCTACTATTCATCATTGGCTCGGGTACCATGCCTGGATAGATTCTAATACTTATTAGTTAGCTTGGGTACCACACATGGTACAGGTTCTATGATTCATTAGTTGACTCAGGTACCACGCCTGGTACAAGTTCTATGATTTCTTTATTGGCTCAGGTACTGAACTGAATCGATACAGTATATGGAAAAAAGCTCATCCCCTGCAGGTCATGACTAGTGGGCAATTATAAGTCCCTTAGCATGTGTGTACAAGTTAATTGATGTTCATTGTTGTTGTTTATGACGATTCCTTGAGTGAACCCAACTTATCTGTTATTGATGTTCATTATGTGTTGTTTCCCTGAGAGGGCCGAGATTTATTGTTGCTTAACATACATGTTGGTCCTTGAGTGGTTGAGTTTGTGTGTTTAAGTGATAATGTGGTTTCTTGTGTAAACCAGAGTTGCATGTTAAATGCCATAGATGATGTCCTAGTTATTCTTTGGTGGTCTAAGTTACTTGCAAGCGTTGACATAATTGTATGTGGTCTGCTTATTTGTATAGTTGGGCAAGGCTTATATGGTTGCTAAGTTCGGTTATTGACTGGGAGCCTTATTGTAGTTACTTGACTTGGTTATTATGTGGTTGTCTTATTATATTCTATTACTATTATTCATTTACGAATTCTATTTTTGGCAAGGGTGACAGGTGATAAGTGGTGGATTTACCACTTATTTATATCTCTTTTCTTATGCTTTTGTGTCTTCTAATGATGATATGAGATCACTTATGGCATGTTTTGGTTATATTTCAGGTGATTTGTGTTTCTGTGGATAGTTGGAACAAGTAGAGCAAAAAGGGACAAAAGTTAGAGCAAAAAGAAACTTACTCCACGGAAGTACCAGGTTAGCCGCCCCTGCGGCCAAGAAGGCATACCTGCACTACCGCAGGAGCGGTCCCAAGGGCGCACCTGCGACCCCTGTGCCAATAGACCATAGGCGCACCTGCACCACATAGGCCGCCACAGCGACAGCGCACCTGCTCTAGAGTTGCCGCCCCTGCGGCCACGCACCTGCGGCTATAATTTCACAGGTGCGGCTGCCGAATTCTAGTCAAGGTCCAAGTGGTCATTTCACATCCAAAAAAACCCCCAATTCACATAAAATACTTCCGATCCATCTTGAAACATATCTTTGGCTATTTTCACAACTTTTGAGCAAGCTTGGGAGCAAGGTTCATCAACCAACACCAAAGGAGTGAAGATTTGGATGCTTTGTATGATAAGGTTCTAACCTTGGCCGGTTAGGATAACCTTTTTCATTATGGGTGTATGATATTGGACTCCATGTAGCTCATCATGGTTTATGTCGGTTAAGATAAACTCCCGTATGAATATTTAAGATATTTTATTCTATTTCAGGCTTTATGCTTTAAACTATGAGATTTACTTTTGATACATCTTTTATGCATGAACTGAGTTTTGACTTCGTGATTCCTAAAATAATGATGGATCCAGTCGTTATAACAGATACTAATTTACCCATCGTTCATCCCCGAACAAACTCGAATATCAGAGGATGAAAAGAACTAGTCCGGGACCCTCACTGTCCCAAGTGATCGCGTAATTACGAACCTACGCAAGTTACCGAACTCCCCTCCTAATTAGTACCCACTAAAAGGAAACATGAATATTATCCCACTCGGACGAGGAATTTCCGAACTACCTAAGGAATATTTTATGGGTCCCTCATTCCAAGTACACAAGAAATCTAGGGCCTCGTATCATGTCAGAGTAAAAGAATTCAAAAAGACCCAGGAGAACCTTTCCTTTCCAAAAGCTGACTGACGTCCGCTATAGCGAATATTATACTGCTATGGTAGTTCCGCTATAGCAGAGTATCGACCACTATAGCGGTTGGTAATGGATTGAAGTAGGGGAGAAACAGGTTTTCTCCCCATTCTCTCTTATTTTCAACCTAAACTCTCCCTTTTTCCTCCCGATAACTACGGTTGCGAAGTCGGAAATTCCAGGTAGCAATTATTCTCACTTGCTACTTTACTTCCCCGCACGACTATAGTAAGGATTGTGGTAAAAATTAGGGACTTGGGGTACACATTGCAGTTAGTTTTTTAACTTGAACTAGAATTGGTTTAGTTGCAATTTCCCGAAGAATGAGTGTTTCCCTTACGTTTACAATGCCTTCAAGGCATTCTGGGCGTAAGGATTATACAACTTTTGGCCAAAAATATCCCAAAAATAGTGTGGGAGGTAAAGGTTTGTTCTTGAGTAAAAATTGTGATTTGGATTGAAATTAGGAGTTATGATGCCCAAATTTTTGTAGAAAACTGTAATAGGAAACCTTAGAAGCACTGATCTGAACTTGTATTGTTAAAATCAGAGTTTTTCGGTCAAGGGGCACCATTGTTGCACCCCTTGAAGCTTCTGGGATGATGAATACCACTATAGTGATTGGTCTCCGATGTTGCGGTCCTGCTATAGTGGATATTTTTCCGCTATGGCAGAGGATCATCCGCTATAGCGGAAAGTCGCGAACCAATAGCTCCCCAAGCTGACACTTAGAAAAAAAATTACTTTTTTCTGAATGTATTATGCCTTATCGAGTTCTAATCCTGCTTTCTTATTACATTGCAGGTTATCACACCCAATGACTGAAGGACAATTGCCCATGTATCTTTATGAGCGTTTCCCCGATGAAGCTTTCTTAATCGCTATTTATTTGGTGTGTTTGTTGACTTGAGATTTTAGGTTTGTATTAGTGGTAATACTCGAGTGGAGTAAAACTCATGGATTCTACACTGATTACCAAAATTTGCCCTCCTAGAGCCAGAGTTTGCATACAGACTTCTGTAACAGCTGCTTGGCAACTAGGTCGGCTAGGTTTAACTGACATAATGTAGATTGATAGGAGATTGCATGCTTAGGCCCTCGGGCACGATGTTTGGATCGATAAAATGTATTAAACCTTGATGTTTGGGGTGGGAACTTACTGTTATGAGTAATATTGACCCTATACTTGATTGTTTATGTTTAAGTTATGGTGTTAATCCTTGGATAACCGGATTACGAGCGGGTTCTCAAAACTAGTACTGATTAATTATATGGGTTCCCAGGTAATTGTAATGACCCTTCCGGTCATTTACACATGTTCGCCCTTCTTGTACCGTTAGAGCTTGCCTGTAGTGGCCCCAAGTCATTTATGGCTTGCTGGGCTGGTAGTTCGGTGCCCAAGACGTTGGTTTGGTAATTTTGGCCATTCCTTGTTTTAGAGATTAAAGCTTTTGAAATCGTTTACTTCAGTAAACATTCTTGGTGAACATGCTCGGAATCAAATTCTGATAGTTTCGTTAGCTCTGGAGCATGGACTTTGGTCTAAAGGGACCTTTGGTCGGGAGCTGGGAGCTTTTCAGCTTGGAATTCTCTCTCGTTCTATATTTTTAGGCCAATTGGGCTTGTTTGGTTGACTTTGGTCAACATTCAGAGAAGACTTCCTTGGATGGAAATTCCGTCAGCGCCGTTAGCTACGGAATGCCGAGTTTATGTTAGGTAGTTAGTTGGTTTGGATCCCGGGTGATCCGGGCTCATTTCAGATGTTTTGTTGGCGTTAGCTAGTGTTGCTTGGGTCAACATTCATCTGAAATTACCTCGTATGGAAGTTTCATTGATTTCGTTGCATATGGAATGTCGTTTCCACTCAAATAGCATATTTGGTTTGTGAGCATCGGGTTCCAATTGTGCCCGGAACACCTCGTAGAAGTTTTGGCTGTTGTTGGTTTTCTGCAGTAGAATTTGTTCAGCGCCAACGGCACTGACCTATGTCCAGCCCCTATAAATCTTTCCTCCTTCGAGTTTTCAGCTCAAATTCTTGTTTTCTCTCAACTCCAAACTGAAAATTCTCTCTACCAAATAGCTCCAAATTAGTTCTTGAACTTGGAGAATTATTTGCTCATCAAAATCCGCGCTCCCTCGACAATTGATAAATCTTCTTCCCCAACATGTTCTTCTCTTGTTTTCTCAAGGAACCACCATTGTTGGGAGCTTATAAAGCTTGGAAATTCTTGTAGATTCTGCCCCTTTTGTGAGTGCATGATCGTGGGTTCAGGAGACTCGTTGTTCGGGTGAAATTCCTCACTTTATGGTAAGCTTTCTTGCTCAATTTCTGATTGTTCATCCTTAAAATTCCTTCTTTAATTCTTGACTTGAGCGGGCTGTTTTGAGCCCTAATTGTTGTCCGTTTCCACTCAAATTTTAAGCATTTGCTCGCGGGATGGTAAAGAACACTTTGGTGTTTTATTTTTCGGGTTACAGGACTATGGGCCCATTTGCGACCTGGATTTCGACCCGGTTATGTTTATGGCATTATAGGTACTGTTAGTCTTGTATTAACACCTAGATTATTATAATGATAGTGGTTTCACGATTTGGAGCTTCTTAGAGAAGTTCAGCCTGAACAACGCCGTCTCCGCAGCTATTCATCGGACGACAGGTAGGTTATGGCTTTTCCTAACTAGACTCTGCGTATATAGGCTATAACTGCATTAATTAGCATCCTTGGGTGGGTTGTTATAGGTTGGTACCCCAGACCTTGTCCGCCTTTTCTGTTTGTTTATTTCGTACATTGATTTTAGTATTCATATCAGTATTGTATATTACCCTTGTGGTCATGTGTGGCCTTGTATTGACTCTGGAACATAGATGGTGGGTTATTTGGGAATGTTCGCGAGTCCCGAACATAGAGATATCCATCTAGGCTGGTTATGACTGTTGTAAACTGTTGAGCCTATGCAGGGCCGATAGAAAATATTTGTGAGCCGTTGGGCTAACTTATATTTGTGTGCGAGCATATCATACATGAAAAAGCTTTTCCCTGCATGATTTACTATTGATTCGGCTTCGGGCCTACTATAATTGATTTTCTAAACTTTGCATGTCCCCGGGGGGCCTGTTTTTGGTATTATGACTTTGAAAGGGTTTTGAAGCTGGATTTTATGAAACCTCTTGGAGAAAAGAGGATATTATAACGACTTGATCCCCAGTTTTTATACTTATACGAGACTCGGTGAAGCCGGGCGCTAGAGTTATTTTACTACTGATTTAGACCCAACTATTCTCCAGGCACCCTTGATAAGGGTTATTGTGACTTGATTACTGATTTAGACCCGAATACACTTCGAGCACCCTGTGATGGGTTTTTGAGGTTACTACTATTGATTTAGACCCAGGTCAAAGACGGGCATGTACTACGAGGTTATGATTATTGAGTTACACTTGAGGTTTGCAATTTTGTATGTGGTTGAGGGTAGACCTCCATGGACCCCTGTCTTTCTTGGGCCACAGGCTATAGGCCGACACAACATGCCAGGTGAGGGGATGTACGGCATAGGAGAGGTACACGGGAAAGGGCCTTCCATGTATCAATGCTCTATTGGGCCTTATAGGTACCGGAGGGGGTAATATACGGGGTACTATTACATCATATACATCATTATCATGCATATTTCACTCGAATTCCACCCTTGTTTGCTATGTGTTCAATGTACGCTCCGGTTGTATAGGCGGTCGGAGGGTTTGTTTTCACTTGATTGTGTTCCTCAGTTTTATGGGCGACCGTTGGGACTGTAGGTAGATTATTACTTCTGTCATTTTATAGAGCTTGTCGTGGTCCTTGGTTTTGGGTGGATTCATAAGTTTTATCCTGTTGAGGCTCCGAGTTTGTTCTTAAGTATTGAGGGGCTAGTGGTCCTATGCTATTGAGGCACTGTTGTGCGGTCTTCTGAGCAGATTGTGGGTTTCTGGTTCTATTACTTGTCATGATTTTGGGTTGAAGCAATCGGTTATGGTGGTTTAGTTATTCCTCTCTAGGTTTGTATTTGTGAGATTAATCTTGATTTACGCTTATCTTGATAGTTGGTGTTAAAAGCATGTTTCTATTAGTATATGCCTCTAGTTTGATTATGTTGGATTGCCTTCCTTCTTTCATTTTTACTTGAGGTTACCGGTATACTGCCATTTCTCTCAACTCTCTTTCTTTATTTACCTATATTATTGTGCAAGGATTCCAGGTGCGTTCTTCTTTCCTTCACCTGTGATTCTGTGTAATTATATCTTCTGTGCTAGCATTGTTTGCTTATAACTCTTGGTTGTCTATTCTCCGTGATAGTTTCCATGTGCTTTATCCATTATTTTCTGTGACTGTTTTCTTGCTGTCTGCTACTTACTATTTTTATATCTTATACGCGCTCAGTCGATCGATGATGACTACTGAGTACCCATTGTCTTGGTACTCATACTACACTTCTGCATCTTTATGAAGAAGATATTAGTTGAGCTTTCACCATTGATAGCGTTGGAGACTCGTGTAGCTTATGGGAGGTTCGAGACTAGGGTGAGCGCCTGATGGTCGGGGATTTCCTACATCTAATTTGTTGTGTTGTTACTCTTGTATATTCGGAGACAGTTGTACTTATCTTTGTTACTTCTAGCACTTGTATTCCATTAGAAGCTTCTATACTATCGATACCAAGTTTTGGGATTGATGTAGTTTCTTTATATATATATTTCGGGTTGTTGCTTCCGCGTTGTCTTATCTTTATATTCTGCTTCCTCTTATTTTTGTTCATTGTGCATATTGGTTAGGTAGTAGCCCATTACTAATTATTCTGGGCTACGGGAATTGGTTCACCTACTGGGGGTTGTAGGTGCCATCATGACCTGAGAAATTGGGTCGTGACAGCTTGGTATCATAGCTCTAGGTTCACCAGTGTCGTTGTACAAAAGAAAGTGTCTAAGTAGAGTCTCGCGGATTGGTACGATGATGTCCATATCTTATCTGCGGGAGGCTACAGGGCATTATTAGGAAAAGTTTCATCTTCTTGGCTCCTTATCGTGCATTCCTGGTTTTATTAACTTCTAAAAATTTTGATTGTTTCATTCCTTCTCATATGCCTAAGATGAGTTCGATAGTGGGTGATGTCGAGGCTTTTGTGTCTGTTGCTTCAGTGCTTCCATTAGCACTAGGTCTTCAGAGTGAGAGTTTATTGCATCAGATAGGGGGTGTGGGTCTAGCCCAACCTCCGATTGGATTCACGCTACCCCAGTTCTTCAGGACACCGTGGCTAGGACTCTGAGTCCTCCGGTGGGTGTTTCAATACCCGGTACTTCGAGAGGTGCCTCAGTCAAGGTTGAGCTTCCAGTTCTCCAGCATGATTGTATGTCGGTGTTGGACTATGAGGCAAGATTTCACAAGATGGTTAGTCGTACTGCTAGGACTGTGCCATCAGAGTTAGATAGGGTTCAGAGCTTTGTTGGAGGTTTGATTTCACTGCTTCGCTTGGCGACTGAACATTTGGTTATAGTTGGGACTACCTTCCTTCAGGTAGTGGATCATGATTGGGCTATTGAGGGTTTATGCCATGAGGTTTATAGAGGTATTGCTAAGAAACATCGTCGCTAGGATAGTTTCCGGGGTTCTCAAACTCGAGGTAGGGGATTCTCCACCAGAGATAGGTTCCATTGCTTCTTATCTACCATGCCAGTTACAGTTACTCCACAGGTTTTAGAGGGTGGTGGTATAGGGCATGTTGAGCAGAGTAGGTAGGGCACGGATCAGGTTCTTTGGGGTTTGCCTTTATGGTATATAGGCCATTGTGGCCGGTCAGGTTCAGAGAGATCTTCATGTCCGACTTTATTCAGTGGGGTACATTTTTAGTGCGGTGAGCGTGGGTACTTTTATAGGGATTACCCCATATTCGCATATCCTAGTCAGCCAGGGTGTTATGACTGTGGAGTGGTTGGTCACTATTTTAGAGATTGTCCCCGGCGATGTATGGTTGAGCCTTCAGCTTCAACTACTACGACCAGTGCTAGACCTCGTCAGTCTGATGCCCCTCTTGGTAGGCTCAAGGTTGAGGTTCCTGATATCATTGCTCCAGGTTAGGATTTTGCTACCTTCAACTTGTGATAGTCCTGCTCGCATTGAGATTCTATCCCTTTTACCATTTATTTGCTTATATGCCTACCTGCTACTTGTTTAGTTGTTTGACTACTTGAATTGTAGTATCTCTGCATTATTTTATTGGTAGTTTATTCTTTAGTAGTGGATGGAGTAAGATGTCCTTGAGAGGTGTTTTCCTGAGGTTGTAGCTTGTGCGAAGGTTTTGTAGAGCTCGCTTTCTGTTTGTTGTGGCTCTAGGCTTGCTTGAGTCTTCCTTTCTAGCAGTCCTAGATGGTTGTTGCCTAGGCCGTTATCTAGCATGGCTAGAGATCTGTGTGTTAGTTTGATGTGATACCAGTGATAGTGCCAGAGTCTGAGACCTTGTTTTAAGTTGAGTGGTGTTGGTTATACTGGTGAGTAGTGGTTAGTTTTTCTTATCTCGGGTGATTTGAATCGACCCTTCTTAGTTGTTTTGGTTGGTTTTGGAGGTTGGCAGGTATATGAGTTGTTCCCATAGTCTCTTCCAGTTTCTTGTTTGGTTGGGTTGTCTTATTGTTTTCCCTAGTTCCAGTTGGAGTGATTTTCGATCATAATTCTCTGGTTGAGCTTTTGGTTGTGGCATTGTGATTGTGTCGAACTCGTAGTCGTTTGGGTAAGTTGGGCATCCAGCCCATTCTTCTCCTGCCTTTTTAAGCTTTGACAAATGTAAGTTTGGGAGCTAAGGGAATGGCTCCAGGTTCTTATTTGAGAAAGAATTTATAAGGTTAACCCTTCCTTGGCATAGGAGGAAGATGACTCATTGTTTGTTCTTGTGTGTTCTAGTAGCTGGCTGAGGTGACAACTGAGAGATTGCTTTGGGTTATGGGTTGGTGACTTGATTCGACCATCTACAGATTGCAGTGGCTTTTCTTTCGATTGGTTCAAGCTTCAGTAGCATCTACGGATTGGGAAAATGGTGTATTCATGGCCTAGTTGGCTTTGGTTCCTAAGGGTTCATCGACAGCGTCCTAGTTCGACAAAGGCTTTGGTTTCCAATTTTAAAGTTAGGTTTCAGAATCATGGGCTAGAAAACTATTTCGGATGGGTGATGGTTGGTTCTTTTCAGTTGCAGCTTCTTGAGTTAGAAGGCATGGAGTTTGGGCGACTCAGTTCCCTATTTAAGTTGTGGAGTGACACTTGGACTTGGACACCTAGTCCTTGGCTAACCTTTGAGTTAGGCTGGACATTCCAGATTTTGGTGGTGTTTTAAATAGTACGAGGTTCCTTCTTTCATGGTTGGACAGACTCAGCGGTGTAAGTTTGAGATTCAGCAATGGTGTATTCTATATGTGATCAGGTTTTGTGGGTTGAGGCTAGCGAGGCTATTTTTAGTTCTAATGGTACTTTGAGGTTGGTCATCATCTTTGTTATCGAGAGTTTGAAATGCTTGTTTAGTTGGGTCTTCAGGGGTTGTCTTTTATATGAAGTTCCAGCATTGGTTAGACTCAGCCAGCATGGACTAAAAGTTTGGTATGCAGTGTGCTTCGAGATGGTTGGTTTGTGTGCTGATACGGTAGGGAGGTTGCTTTGAGCCAAAGGGATGAGTTGAAGGTCTATGCAGAAATTCTATATCCAGATGGAAACTTTGAACCCCAGGCACCTTTTCCTTTGCCTTCGGGGTGTTTTGACTTGATATTTGTAGTATGGTCGACTCCTTCCCGAGTTGAGATTTGTAAAGCAATTTCAAATAGGAATGGTGTTCGAGTATTTGGAGTAGCAGCAGTACTTCTTAGAGGTGGGGGCTTAGTGATGGTTACGAGCTTCGTGGTAGGCTTACCACAGTCCTTGCAGAGGCTTGGTTTTAGTTTGGGTCTGTTGGGCAGGTTGCCCTGGTTCATTCGCTTCCAGTTGATTCAGACTTAACACGGTGCAGCGAAGTTGGGTTCGTTCTACAGTTTGGAAATTTCTCCGTCAACACAAGGTATTCATATATGCCTTTCCTAACTTTGGTGTGCGGACTTCAGTTGTGTTCAGTTAGCGAGCTTGATGTTAAAAAAAGTGTCCATTCATTGGTTGATGGTCAGTCGGGCCAGGTAACTCTAGTTCTCGATGATAGTCTTCGAATTGCTATCTTGGATGGCAAAGGCTAGTAGGCTATAGCTTGGTTTGGAATGGGTTTGAGTAAAAAGGGTGAATTCATCTATGGTAGAGTATAAGCAGGAACTATGGATCTCCGATGTGTTAGTTGATGTTTCAAGAGTGGCTTGAGTGTTCGACTTGTATGCAGCTTCCTGTTGGTGGTGCAACAGGATTCAGTTCAGAATAAAAAGGTTTTACGGATCAGTGAGTTCATGAGTTAGAGTTTTTTTGATGGCTCTTCTGGTAAATTTTGTTGCGATTTTGAAGATACGAGTTATGTGTTTTGATCGCCTTGCTTCTCTGGTTTCGGTGTTGTGTCGGTGCTTCCAGTTGTGATTCTAGGGGTTCAGTTTGGGTCGGCAGATCTTTGGAGTTTTGGAGTTGAGTTTGGAATCTAGCTTGGCTAGTAATGAGTTTTAGGCTTGGTTGCATTTGTTGGTTCTGTTGGGTGCCGTCTGGTTGTGGAGGCTACCCAGGTTGTTCGAGAGAGTAGTGCGGTCTTTGTATCCGTTATTCTTAAATCTCTAGTCTTTCCTTTTTTCCTGACTTTTGGGGACAAAAGTCTTTTTAATAGTGGATGATGTAATGACCTTTCTGGTTATTTACGCGTGTTCACCCTTCTTGTACTGTTAGAGCTTGCCTATAGCGGCCCCAAGTCATTATGGCTTGCTAGGACTGGTAGTTCGGTGCCCGGGCTGTTGGTTTGGTCTTTTTGGCTGTTCTTTGTTTTAGAGCTTAAAGCTTTTGAAATCGTTGACTTTAGTCAACATTCTTGGTGAACATGCTTGGAATCGAATTTCGACAGTTCCGTTAGCGCTGGAGCATGGACTTTGTTCTAGAGGGACCTTTGGTCGGGATCCGGGAGCTTTTTAGCTTGGAATTCTCTCTCGTCCTGTGTTTTCAGGTCAGTTGGGCTTGTTTGGTAGACTTTGGTCAACATTCGGAGAGGACGACCTCGAATGAAAATTCTGTCAGTGCCGTTAGCTCCAGAATGCCTAGTTTATGTTAGGTAGTTGGTTGGTTTGAGTCTTGGGTGATCTGGGCTTATTTCAGATGTTTGGTTGGCATTAGCTAGCGTTGACTTGGGTCAACATTCTTCCAAAATGACCTCGTATGGAAGTTTCGTCAAGTCTGTTGAGTCCAGAACGTCGTTTCCACTCTAATAGCATATTTGATTTGTGAGCTTCGGGTTCCGATTGTGCCCGGAACACCCCGTAGAAGTTTTGGTTATTGCTGGTTTTCTGCAGCAGAATTTGATCAGCACCAACGATGCTGACCTATGATTTCCTTCAGCCCCAACGGTGCCCGGGCAGCACCAACGACGCTGACCCGCATCCAACCCCTATAAATCTTTCCTCCTTCGAGTTTTCAGCTCAAATTCTTGTTTTCTCTCAACTCCAAACTGAAAATTCTCTCTACCAAATTGCTCCAAATTAGTTCTTGAACTTGGGGAATCATTTGCTCATCAAAATCCGCGCTCCCTCGACAATTGGTAAGTCTTCTTCCCCAACTTGTTCTTCTCTTGTTTTCTCAAGAAATCACCATTGTTGAGAGTCTATAAAGCTTAGTAATTCTTGTAGATTATGCCCCTTTTGTGAGTGCATGATCGTGGGTTTGTGAGACTCGCTGTTCAGGTGAAATTCCTCGCTTTATGGTAAGCTTTCTTGCTATATTTCCGATTGTTCATCCTTAAAATTCCTTCTTTAATTCTTGACTTGAGCGGGCTGTTTTGAGCCCCAATTGTTGTCCGTTTCCACTCAAATTTTGAGCATGTGCTCTAGAGATGGTAAGGAACACTTTGGTATTTTTCGTTTCCAGTTTTGGGTTATGGGCCCATGTGTGACCCAGATTTTGACCCAGTTATGTTTATGTCATTATGGGTATCGTTAGTCTCGTATTAATGCCTAGATTATTGTGTTGATAGTGGTTTAAATATTTGGAGCTTCTTGCAGTAGTTGATCCTGGACAACACCGTCCCCGTAGCTATTCATCGGACGACAGGTAGGTTATGGCCTTCCCTACTTAGACTCTGCATATATAGGCTATAACTGCATTAATTATCATCCTTGGGTGGGTTGTTATAGGTTAGTACCCCAGACCTTGTCCACCTTTTCTGTCCATTTATTTCATACGTTGATTGTAGTCTTCATATCAGTATTGTATATTACCCTAGTGGTCCTGTGTGGCCTTGTATTGACTCTGGAAAATAGATGGTGGGTTATTTGGGAATGTCCGTAAGTCCGGGACATAGAGATATCCTTCTAGGCTGGTTATGACTGTTGTAGAGTTGTTGAGCCTGTGCAGGACCGATAGGAAATGTTTGTGAGTCGTTGGGCTAACTTATATTTGTGTGCGAGCATATCATACATGAAAAAAGTTTTCCCTGCATGTTTTAATACTAATTTGGCTTCGGGCCTACTATAATTGATTTTCTAAACTTTGCATGGCCCCGGGGAGGCCGTTTTTGGTCTTATGACTTTGAAAGGGTTTTGAAGCTGGCTTTTATGAATCCTCTTGGAGAAAAGAGGATATTATGACGACTTGATCCCCTGTTTTTATACTTATACTAGACTCGATGAGGCCGGGCGCTAGAGTTATTTTACTACCAATTTAGACCCGGCTACGCTCCGGGCACCCTTGATAAGGGTTATTGTGACTTGATTACTGATTTAGACCTGAATACACTTCGGGCACCCTGTGATGGCTTTTTGAGGTTAATACTACTGATTTAGACCCGGGTCGAAGCCAAGCATGTACTACAAGGTTACGATTATTGAGTTACACTTGAGGTTTGTAGTTTTGTATGTGGTCGAGGGGTAGACCTCCATGGACCCCTGTCGTTCCTTGGCTACGGGCCAAGGCAGCATGCGAGGAGGGAGGGTGTACGACGTAGGAGAGGTACACGTGAAAGAGCCTTCCATGGATCCTGCCTCTATTGGGACTTATAGGTATCAAAGGGGGTAACATACGGGGTATTATTACATCAGATTCATCATCATCATGCATATTTCACTCGGATTCCACCCTTGTTTGCTGTGTGTTCAGTGCATGCTCCGATTGTATGGGCAGCCAAAGGGTTTGTTTTCACTTGATTGCATTCCTCGGTTGTATGAGTGGTCGTTGGGACTGTAGGTAGATTATTACTTTTATCTTTTTATAGAGCTTGTCGTGGTCCTTAGTTTTGGATGGATTCGTAAGTTTTATCCTGTTGAGGCTCCGAGTTTGGGCTTGAGTATTGAGGGGCTAGTGGTCCTATGCTATTGAGGCACTGTTGTGCGGTCTTCTGAGCAGATTGTGGGTTTCTGGTTCTATTCCTTGTCATGATTTTGGGTAGTATCTATTGGTTATGGTGGTTTAGTTATTTTGCTCTAGGTTTGTATTTGTGAGATTGATCCCGATTTACGCTTGTCTTGATAGTTGGTGTTAAAAGCATGTTTCTGTTAGTGTATGCCCTCTAGTTTGATTATGTTGGATTGCCTTCCTTCTTTTCTTTTTACTTGAGGTTACCGGTATACCGCCATTTTTCTCAACTCTCTCTCTTTATTTACCTATATTGTTGTGCAAGGATTCTAGGTGTGTTCTTCTTTCCTTCACTTGTGATTCTATGTAATTATATCTTATGTGCTAGCATTGTTTGCTTATAACTCTTGATTGTCTATTCTCCGTGCTAGTCTCCATGTGCTTTATCCATAGTTTTTTCTGTGACTGCTTTCTTGCTGTCTGTTACTTACTATTTTTATATCTTATATGCGCTCAGTCGGCCGATGATGCCTACTGAGTACCCATTGTCTTGGTGCTCATACTACACTTCTGCATCTTTCTGGTGCAGATATTAGTTGAGCTTTTGCCATTGATAGTGTTGGAGACTCGTGCAGCTTATGGGAGGTTCGAGACTAGGGTGAGAGCCTGACAGTCAGGGCTTGCCTACATCTCATATGTTTTGTTGTTACTCTTGTATATTCAGAGAAGTTGTACTTATCTTTGTTACTTCTAGCACTTGTATTCCATTAGAAGCTTCTGTACTATCGATACCAAGTCTTGGGATTGGTATAGTTTCTTTGTATATATATATATTTTGGGTTATTGCCTAGTAGAGGTTCTAATACATATTGGTTGGCTCAGGTATCACGCCTGGTACAGGTTCTATGATTCCTTGGTTCCTGGTACAGTTTTTATGATTCCTTGGTTGGCTCGGGTACCACGCCAGTACATGGACTATAGCTCGTCCCCTGCAGGTCATGACTAGTGGGCGACCATAAGTCCCTTAGCATGTGTGTACATGTTAATTGATATTTATTATTGTTGTTTATGCCGGTTCGTTGAGTGAACCGAGCTTATTTGTTGTTGATGTTCATTATGCGTTAGTTCCCTGAGAGTGTTGGGATTTGTTGTTGCTTAGCATACATGTTGGCCCTTGATTGGTCGGATTGTTGTGTTTAAGTCCTAAGGTATTTTCTTATGTAAACCGGGGTTGCATGTTAAATGTCATAGATGATGTCTCAGGTATCCTTGGGTGGTCCGGGTTACTTGCAAGCGATGACATAATTGTATGTGGTCTATTTACTTGCATAGTTGGGCAAGGCTTATATGGTTGTTGAGTCCGCTTGTTGACTAGGAGTCTTATTGATAGTCACTTGACTTGGTTGTTATGTGGTTGTCTGATTATATTCTGTTATTGTTGTACATTCTCGAATCCTATTTTTGGCAAGGGTGACAGACCGGCTGGTGGTGATGTCTGGGCTTGTTGGTAACATGGCTAGAGGTTGTGAGGTGTATTATTTGATGGCTCAAGATGGGTGGGCTTGGACAGTCTGGGGCTCTTAGGGGGTCAGGGTATGACCGGGTTAAGGGAGTGGGTATTCTCTAATGTTTGAGTTGGCAGCGGATTAAGGTAAGGAGGCTTGGGGGAGAGTGAATAGAATTCACGGGTAGCATATCTGGGAAGTAAAAGCTATTGATAAAAGACCGATGATCGAGTAACTCACGAGTTGTATGCATTTCTTCTGGATATTTACATGATGTTATGTGGTGAATTCGAGTTGACCGATGATGCCTACCAGTACGTGTTGTTTGTACTGACACTACTCTTGCTATGCCTCTTTGGGTATAGTCTGGTTACAGGATCAGTTGATGTTTCTCAGGTGACGAGGATGACATTCTCCAGCAGCTTCTACTCATCACTTCCTATGGTGAGAGCTGTGTATTTTTTTTTATTTCTCTTAGTAGCTCTTATACTTGTTTAGACCAGTTCCTAGGAAAGGGCTTTTGTTGTATTTTAAAAAGGATTTCATTATATTCAAAGAATCTGAGACTGGTTTTATGTTCTAAAGGCAATTTTATGTTTTCTTATTGACTTCCACATACTTGTTTTAATCGGGTGGTAAGGGTTCTCCTACCTAGGTGATTTAGAGTAGGTGCCAGCACGATTCAATAGTTGGATCGTGACAATCTTTCCAAGTGCTTGATTAGGATGTTGACATGTGTACATTTTTAGGACACTTTAGTTAGGTTAGTTAATATTTCTTTTATTTTTATTTACAACTTTTACAAAAAATAAAATTATGTAGTTACTTCATTTTTTATTTTTACTTTATAATATTAAAATTCTACAGCATAATTAAAATACACAAAAAAATATGAACTTTAGTATTTGCTTTTACTTTTTACAGTTTTTTTTAAATTTAAATTTTGTAGTTACTTTAATTTTTTTTTTACTGTTTTTAATATTTAAATTCTACAGAATATTTAAAATACCCAAAAAATAGAAACTCTAAAAACATCTAAAAAATAACAAAAAAAACTCTTAAATTCAAATAATCAATTTCATGTGGAATAAATACTGTAAAAAAAGTGGGACCTCAGATGGTGGATTGAAAAGGGAGGTCTCTGACTTGGAAACTCATGCTGGAGGCGAGAGACAAATTTGTTCAAGATATATGGTGGGAATCAAAGTGTGGGCACTCTTGTGTCTGGTATGATAATTGGACCCAATTGGGTTCCCTTTACTACTACTGCCCCTAAACTTTGATAGAAACAGACAACTTGAGGAGGTCAGTCAACTTTTTACTAATGGAAGTTGGAATGTGAAACGACTGCAACAATCCTTCCCTATAGAGGTGTGCAATCACATCCTGCAGAATGTGAACTGTAGGGAGGTCCCAGGGGAATGGGACAAATATTAGTGAATGTTGAATAATTTAGGGAAATTCCTGTGGGATCTGCCTGGGAAATTGTAAGAAGTAGAGGCCAGTACCAACACCTGTTCAAATAGATCTGGATTAAGGGAGTTCCATTTAAAGTTTCTTTCTTTGCATGGAGACTGTGGAAGAAGAGATTACCTATTGGGGAAGTTCTTGTCAGAAATAGAATCAGCGAGAGTGTCACATGTTGCGGTTGTGATAATGGGGCTCGTGAGTCTATTGAGCACCTGGTTATACAATGTGCTGATTCTAACAAAATTTGGCAATAATTTGCAGTTGCTGCAGGAATAAGTGGGCCATTTATCCAAGTCAGAAGCAGTGTAGATAAATGGTGGGAAGTTAATTGCACAACAAAGCTTAAGCCTCTATTCAAGGCTGTGCCTTTGTTTATTCTTTGGCAGGTTTGGAAAAGAAGAAATGTAATCAAACATGGAGAGAAAATTTCTCCAGCCAGCATGAGGATGGAGATTAATAGGAATCTAGTCTCTTTGGATAAGTACATCTACCCCTGGTTATGCAACATTCCACCATACTGGCCTGATCTGGTTAAATTCTTTGAGGAATATACTCCAAGGATCCACAGCAAGGTGGTTTATTGGAATTTACCCAACCTAGGTTCCTTTAAATGCAACACTGATGGTGCATCTAAAGGAAACCCAGGGCCTAGCTCTGGAGCTTTCTGCATAAGAAATGATAGTGGACATCTGATATATGCTGAGGTAAGAAGGCTTGGTGAAGGTTCTAATTTAGTGGCTGAAGTGGTTGCAGTAAAGATGGGGTTAGAATATTGTATTCACCAGAACCACCTTCCTGTTATACTGAAAACAGACTCATTGGTGGTTAAGAAGATACTGGATGGGATTTGGAAAGTGCCTTGGAACTTGGCTGTTGAGATTAAGAAGATCAAAGAGATGATAAGGGAGGTGGATGCAAGAGTTGAACATGTGTTCAGGGAAGAAAACAGATTGGTAGATTTTATAATTAATCAAGTTTTTTTTGCAGGCTTAGACAGAATTTCATATCAGTCAACTCAAGATTTATCAAATGAGGCAAAAGCAATACTACACATGGATATGCAACAAATACCGAACCTACAAATTAAAAAATTCCAAAATAGAAATTTTTATAACAAGGGGAGGTAAATATGATAACACAAATACAACAATCAGGCACAACACAGAACTAACTCACAGGCATAAAGGTCATGTACTACTATTCGCAGACACATATAGTAGACTCCAAATCAATTCAAGGCTCCAAGTTTGAAGAGTCTCTTACCCGGCTTGAATAGACAAGGAATCAAGGTTGAATCTTCTTAGACAGTGGTATGAACTCCTTGTTGGACTCAACCTGTCAAGAAGATAAAACTAGGGTGAATTCGATAGTCAGGTAGGGTATTTCAGGATGGTAGAAAGGTGACTAGCACTTATCTTGATCTTTAGAGCTCAGATCTGTAAATGGAGAAGTCGAAGAAGTCTTCATTTGAGTTGATTGCACGATATTTGTGAGACACTGTAAATGCCCTTTGTGTAAACATTAAAACCTCCTCCATCTTCAACGATTTGAGCCTCTGTAGATCAAGGTTTGGCTACCTTAGCTACACTGCCGTCACCGTCACTCAGATTTGGCCTTGAGCTTCTCTCAACCCTTGCAGACCAGTTTCATTTTCAACACCGGTGGCTTCTCCGTAATTAGAACAAGTTGATGCTTCCCCTCGAGTTGGTCTTCACCACCGGCGACGAGGGAGCAAACTCCAGCAGACCTCCAACTAGAAGATGTTCCCCCTTCACTTTCCATTTTGTTTTAATTTACTTTTTTTTGTTTTTTCCCTTTTTGTTGTTTTAGTTGGACCGGTTTGGTTTTTTCCATTTCTAATAAGAGAGGCCCCGAGCCTCACACCTTTGACTTTTAAAAAAAAGAAGTATAGATAAATAAAAATAATTTTGTAATAAAAATTTCTACACTTTTTATTTATAAATTTAAATGTGGATTATTCAAATACACTGTTTTAATCTTTAAGTTTTGAAAGAATAATTGATTTGATCCTTTTTTGACTTTTTTTAAAAATTTGAAATTGCAAACATATATTTTTTAAACTCTATTTTTTATTAATTTTGAAAATTTACTAGAATTTTTTAAAATACAAATTTGGATGATTTTTTTAATATAGTGATGATTATCTATTTACTCCTTCTTTATAGCAAAGAAAATTACAAATTGTTTACATTAATTTATTAAATTTAAAAATAAATTTTAACACGCAGGTTTACCACTCTTTGTTTCTGTGTGAAGTTGTCAAATGTTTTATAATAAATATTTAAATTAATTTTTTACTACTACTTCTTCTTTATAGAAAAAAATTATAGAACATTTATATTAATTTTTTAAAATTAAAAATAAATTTTAATAAGCACGTTTACCACTTCCTTTTTTGTGAAAATTTATTAGATTTTTTATAATAAATATTTAAACTACCTTTCCACCAATCCTTCTTTATAGCAAAGAAAATTACAAATTATTTCCATTAATTTATTAAATTTAAAAATAAATTTTGATACTCAGGTTTACCACTCTTTGTTTTTGTGAAAAGTTATCAGATATTTTATAATAAATATTTCAACTAACTTTTCACAACTACTTCTTCTTTATAGCAAAAAAATTACAGATTGTTTATATTAATTTTTAAAAATTAAAAGTAGATTTTAATGAGCACGTTTACCACTCTTTTTTTGTGGAAATTTATCAGATTTTTTATAATAAATATTTAAACTAACTTCCCACAATTATTCCTTCTTTACGGCGAAAAAATTACAGATTGTTATAATAAATATTTAAACTAACTTCCCCTAACTATTCCTTCTTTATAGCAAAAAAAAAATTTGCAAATTGCTTACATTAATTTTTTAAACTTAAAAATAAATTTTGATAAGCATCGTTTACCACTCTTTTTTTGTGCGAATTTAACAGATTTTTTTATGATGAATATTTTAATTAACTTTCCATAACTACTCCATCTTTATAGCAAAATAATTACAGATTGTTTACATTAATTTTTTAAACTTACAAGTAAATTTTAATAAGCACATTTACCACTCTTTTTGTTTGAAATTTATCACATTTTTTATAATAAATATTAAAACTAACTTCCCACAACTACTCCTTCCTTATAAGCAAAAAAGTTACATATTATTTACATTATTTGTTTTTGAACTTAAAAGTCTCATTTGTTTGCACTTAATACTTAATGGCGGTCTGAATCTGAATGGTTCAGACCTTAGGCCATTAAGTGCATTTATTTTTATTAAGATTTAAGCACTTAATTAGTCTTAATCATTAAGATCTAGAACAAAGTCTTAATACCATTAAGAGGTAAACTTATATTGATAATATTCACCACCACTATATCCACAATCACCAGTCACCACCACTTACCACCTTTGTCATCACAACCACCACCACCACCAGCCACCACTACTATTAGTCACTACCACCCCTACTACCTCCATCATTATATATAATTATATCCATTCTCACCATCATCATCGTCACCTCCAACACCACTGTGGTCAATCCTACAACTAACCAACTCTACCATCACAATTAGCACCACCGCTAACTATCACCAACACACCATCAACTATTACACATTTTCCAGCCATAACCACCACCACAATTATCACCGTCGGCGCCACCTCCATCACTATCCGCCATTACCACCAGTACGGTCAATCCCTACTACCAATCACATCCACCATCACAACTAGAACCGCCGCCAACTACCACACATTCTTCAGTCACCACCATCAACACCGCGAGCTACTAACCTTAACCAACTTCACCATCACAAAAACCACCACCAACACGACCAATCTCCACCATTATGACAGTCACTACAACATCAACCACCTCTACCATCAACTATCACCGCCAATATTACTAGCCACAAACATCAACCATTATCACCACCACCATTACAAACCATCTCCATCATCACTAGCAAACCTAAATGTCTCATTTTTTTAATCAATTAATAATATTATTCTAATTAAATTAAGTATTTTTCTAATATATAATTAATTTTTATTTGAATTGTACTTTTATTATATTTATAAATATATCAATTATGCATATTCAGATGTTGAAAAACAAACAGTCTTAATCGTTTAGTATTCAGATCTAGAGATAACATCTTAATCATTCAGATGTGTATTCAGATTCAAACGTCTTAATCCTAATGAAAACAAATGAGAATGTCAATAAGTAGGGTTACCACTTCTTTTTGTTGAAATTTATCAAATTTTTTATAATAAATACTTCAACGAAACTTTTCACAACTATTCTTTCTTTATAACAAAAACATTACATATTGTTTACATTATTTTTTAAATTTAAAAGTAAATTTAATAAGCACGTTTACCACTTTTTTTTTCGTTTCCGTTAACTTTCAAGTATGTCTACTTCTTTATAATTAGCAAATAAGTTAAAATTTTAAAAATCTTCAAAAGTGAATTTTGAACAATCGTTAAAAACTTTTTAAAAAATGTCAAATCTAAAAAAGAAAAAAAATGAAAATCAGTTGTTTGGTCGTGACTTGGGAGTGCTCCTAAATAATTGCTCCATTTTGTCTCATGTATAGTTATCCAACTTAAAAATTCAACCAACTCCATATTAAAGCCCTCACCCATGTTGCCTAAGTTTTTCATTCCTCATTTTTCTCATGTATTATCAGACATAAATCACTTTCAAAATCAACACACGATTACACTGGAAAATATTTGATGTGTATGTAAGAATTCGTGATCATTTTTTTTCTCCCCAATCATCTTTCTTCTGATTTAGCAAAAAATTATTTATTTATAAAAATGTTAATGTTAATAGGATTGTGTGACAATATATACTTTAATTGTCTTTGGTCTGTTTTATTTATTATTTGATCGAATAATATTGAGAAGATTTACTTATTGTGCCTTTAAGAATACAAATGTTTGTTACTTCTCTCGATCATATTCTTACACCACAAATTTACTTGATTTTTTGTAACTTAATTTTATCTGCGGGACTTGTCTTGACTTGAAAACGACTTTCTACTTTTGTGATTAATAAGTAAGAAATAGACACCAAAAATTCAAGAAATATTCTCTTAAGAACCGGCAATCTAAAGTGAATTATGAACATTTAATTAATTTATCTCTGGTCAGCAATTGAGTCTGATTTATCTCTTTTTTTGTACATATTATTGAATAAAAATGCAACAAAATTGTTGATCGATGATATTTACATAAATCTAGGCCCCCTTCAGTTTGATGGCCCTAATGTTGATGCAAAGATTGTGACTCGATGCACTGAAGACCGAATAACATGTGGGTTGTATTAAGAAATTACAAGACTATCTGGACAAATTGATCATACTTCAACCAAAAGATATTTAATCTTATATAAATATAAAATTATAGCATTATTTATTTATCATGGCCAACTGCTATCCAAGCTTGCTATAAGTTTGCATTCTCTTTTTTTAATTTTTTTTAATTCGTAGACTATCTTTGAGTTTTCCATCCGATGAATTTGTGTAATTGTGTTTGTGTTGTTTTGGCTTCTAATCAGGTTGGGTTCTTTTTCTTCAATATTTTATTTCACCAATTTCTCTCTTGAATTGATTTCCTTAATTAATTTATTATCTATATACACTATTTAACGTACTATATAAAATAATACTATACTTTATTTTCATTTTCAATTTTTTTTCTCGATTGTTTTTGATATTTTTCTGTGTTTGGATACACAATGTTCGAAAGTGTAATTTTATTATTTTGGTTAGCTCCTCACCTCTATTTTGGGGTTCTTGAAATTATATTACTACTTATATATAAAGGACAGTTTAAGGTGCTGCTTGTTCTCCTCCTTGCCGACCACAGGGTTATTTTTGTCATTCGTTACAGTTCTGCTAAATCTCTTGTCCTGTTATATTGTGCTTTACGCTTAGGGAGGTAGACATTTGCCACCGAAATATCTAAAGTACCATTTGTTGTGGAGTACCAGCCTTTTTCGAGAAGAATATTTTGCCCCTACTTTTTGACTTTATTTCATAATTTGTCTTCATATATTTTGGTAAATATAGTCAAGTTGAAGGACTATAAAAATGCCTGAAAAAGATATGATGTTATCTCAGAGGAGATTGTGCATATTGTGAGGCCCGTCAGCAGCCATTTCATTTTTCTAGCAAACTCTCTTCTTTTCATGTATGTTCTTTCTTTTATTTTGGTGGCATTTCATGTTCTTTCGGTATGTATTTTATTGAACTCACTCTTAATAATTTCTACCATCAAATAATTACTAATTAATTAGTTTAACTATGAGCAACAGAAAACATATTTTCGGTATATGTTGAAAAAAAAAACATATCATATAGAACGTAATTGTTTCCAAATTTCTTTAATAATATTGCTATTAAGTAATAACTCATGCAAACTGGCTTGATCATGAAGGAAACTTCTTCTTTTAAATTTTAGTTTTCAATTAATACTTAAGAGTAAACAAAATTATGATATTTTCTTTTATAACAAACAAACTATACTAGAAGTAGATATAAGAGTCCGAGTTAGCGCGAGCCCAATATATGTTACTTTTTCTGTTCCAATTTATATGATAAAGATAAAATTTAGAGAGTCAATCAAATTTTTTATTTAATTTTTAAATATTTTAAGTGTTAATTATTGCAGTTTATACTATTTTTTACATAATTTTCAGACAATATATGTTGCTCTTTCTGTCCCAATTTATGTTGTATTCATAAAATTTGGAGACTCAACCAAAATTTTGATATGTCATTTTTAGATATTTTAAATTATTAATTATTATGATTTGTATTATTTTTCACATACTTTTCAAGTATAATATATGTTACTCTCTCTGCTCCAATTTATGTGGCATTGATAGGATTCAGAGAGTAACCCAATTTTTTTATGTCTTGTAAATATTTTAAGTTTTTATTTATTGTGATTTATAATACTTTTTACGTCATTTATAAATAATATATATTACTTCATCTATCCCAATTTATGTGATGCTGATAGAACTGAGAGTCCCCCAAATTTTTAGTGTCTTCTAAAAAATTTAAGTTCTTAATTATTGTAATTTATAATGATTTTTACGTAATTTTCAAATATATAATTGATTAAAGAAAATAAGATAAACTAATTAAAATGAAAAAAATTAATACGCAAGAATGAAAAAAATGCTCTTACTATATAGAAGAATGACAAGAAGCACACGTGTCGACGGACAATTGTGTGCTTCTTCATACTTCTATATAGTAGTAATATTAGGAGCAAATTTATGAATTACTTACCTTTTAAAAAAATAAATAGCTTCCATTTTATAAAATTCGCTAGGTAAAATTTTTGTTCCTAATCAAATAGTATAAATTAAGGATATGAATTAGTTTTGTTTATAAAGCAGAAGTAAGGTATATTTTAATTTATGAATTTTTTAAAATATTTAGCAATGTTATTGGACCCGTGCATAGCACGACTATCCTTTACTAGTGTAATATATAATGTGTAGTTTATCAACTTTACGATTATTATACTAAAAATATATATAGTATGTAATGTGTATAAAATAATTATGTAGTGTATTTTATGTGCACGACAAGTTTATAGTATACTAGATACAGGAGCCCGTGCCAGCACAGGCCCAATATATGTTACTATCTTTGTCTCAATTTATGTGGCACTGATGAAATTTGGAGTCAATCAATTTTTATATCTGTTTTTAAAATATTCTAAGTTATTAATTATTGTAATTTATAATAATTTTTATGTAATTTTCACGTAATATATGTTGCTCCCTTAGTCCCAATTTATGTGGCACAAATAAAATTTTAAGAGTCAATCAATTTTATTTTATTTTTAGATATTTTAAGTTGTTAATTATTATAATTTATAGTACTTTTTATATAATTTTTAAATATATAACAAACTAAAAAATTAAGGCTAAATCAAAATCAAATAAATAAATTAAAACAAGAGCCTTAATATTGAGTTACCAAAATACGAAGTTCTCTTCTCCTTTCTTTCTCTTCTTTCGTTTTGATACTTGGTTGGCAGGGTCAGAACCTTTCTCGCTAGGCGAGCGCATCCGATTCTAAAGTCCTTTCTTATTCTTAAACCACTTCCCGTTCAGTTGTTGAAAGATATAGAACATGCTTTCTAAATGAGATTGGGTTCCACGAATATGCAGGCTAGAAAGATGATATTTGCTGCTATTCTATCTGTTTGTGCATCAAGTTCGAAGAAGATCTCAATTTATAATGAAGAAATGATAGTAGCTCTATGTTTTATAGGCTTTATTATATTCAGTCGAAAGAGTTTAGGTAATACTTTCAAACTGACTCTCGACGGGAGAATTCAGGCTATTCAGGAAGAATCGCAGCAATTCTCCAATCCTAACGAAGTAGTTCCTCCGAAATCCAATGAACAACAGCGATTACTTAGGATATAGATATGTAAGTTTATAAAGCAATTTGGTACAATGTTCTTAAAGCATTAAAAATATTAAATATCAAAAATAGCTCTTGGCTAAAAGCAAACATGTTGTCCAAGTGTTGCCTGCTTCTAGCCTCTTATATATTAGCCAACATAGTGGTAATTAAGCTAAAATAAGCTGGTTTTGTTGTCCACCCGTAGATATGTATGTGTAACAACCTGTTCCATCGTTACTGAAAAAATCTGTGATCAAGACAGGTGCCTCTCATTCGTAATAAGAGTTAGGATTAATTCTTTAGTATGAGAGTACATTTGGTATGTACTAAGGTCATACAATACTCCTAGTACAAAGTTAAGTTGAAAGCTTCCTTAACGATTTAGTTCCGAGCTAAGTTCAAACTAGGATCAACTTCAAATGTGCATTGCTCCTAGAATATAATGATTTAGGGGTCCTAATACTTACCAAATTAAAGATCTCTGAGTCCTCTTTCCAACGCCACCGACCATTCATTAATCCGCTTCTCGAGTAAAAAGTTATGATTGTTTTACTGAAGACTGTCCGTGCTGAAAAGTTGAGTCCGCCGTAGCGGGATTTAGGTCGCTATAGCGGTACCACCATAGCGGTTGGCCGTCCGCTATAGCGGAATGACGGAAGCAGAAAGCCCAGAAATGGGTTTTATAATCCCATTCCCTCTTCTTTAGTAAAAAATAGACGAGGGTTGCTCCAAAAACTCTCCTAGGCTGCTCCAAAGCTTGGGAGCCACGGGGAGGAGGGATTCCAGCTAAAGGGACGCGAAAACCACGGATTCAAGCCTGTAGAATCGACAGGGAACGCCTTCACTGAGCCAGAAAAGGCATGGAACAGCTGCTCGACATCCAGGTAGGCTAGGTTTCTTCCAAAGAGTAGATTGACCGCTTTCATTTTCTTATTATTGTGTAGAATGAAAGGGAGAATCCATGGTTAGGCCTTCGGGCATGGCGTCTGGAGGAAATTGTTGATTTGTGAGATTAGTTGGAAATAGTAGAATTGGGATAGTGTGTTGTGATATTCTAGGCATTGCTTAATTTGTGTGATTTTTGCTAATAAATGCAAGAACTAGAATATCGGGAGGTTCGGGGAACCGGAAAGGGGTTGTTAATTAACGATGTGTAAGGAACGGAAGTTTTGGAACTCATTGGTATAATTATGATATTCGTTGGCCATGTTCTAAGGCTGGAAAAGGCTTTTCCAGGTTGTATTTGGTCCTAGGAAGAGGGTCAGAAATAAATATAATTAATTTCATGTTTAAAGGGGCGAACCGGGGTTAGTCTTAGGACGAGATTTGACGGTTCATACTGTACCCAAAATGGAGTAGGTGCTGTGTTGATTTCCATATGCATTATATGTTTTGTGTACTTTGGTCTAAGTATTGTATGTGTTGCATGCTTAGGGAATGACTAGGAATGTCTAAGAGTCAGGTTATCAGTCTTGTGAAATGAACTTGGTGTATTTTCTTGCTGGTTTACAAGTGTTGTTTGTTCATTGTTTGTGACTGTTGGATTTCTGTGTGATATTCGGTTGGCTCGGGTACCACGCCTGGTATGAAAATTACTAACGGTTGGCTCAGGTACCACGCCTGGTACGGGTATAACAAATAGTTGGCTCGGGTACCACGCCTGGTATGGGATACTAACTGGTTGGCTCGGGTACCACGCCTGGTACAGGTTTACTTATTGCATTGCATTATGTAACTGATTTGGTTTCATGAGTGGATCGGGCTGTATTTATAAATTGTGATATTGCATTTTGGTCTTGGTCTAGACCGGGTTATTATATTGTGAGTTTGGTCTTGGTGTAGGCTGGGTTGTTATATTATATTGTGAGTTTGGTCTTGATGTAGGTTGGGTTGTTATATTATATTGTGAGTTTGGTCTTGGTGTAGGCCGGGTTGTTATATTATGTTATTAGTTGGTCTTGGTGTAGACCGGGTTATTATGATGGTTATTAGTTTGGTCCCGGTGTAGACCGGGTTATTATGTTAATTATTAGTTGGTCTTGGTGTAGGTTGGGTTGTTACATTATATTGTGAGTTTGGTCTTGGTGTAGGCCGGGTTGTTATATTATGTCATTACTTGGTTTGGTGTAGACCGGGTTATTAAGATGGTTATTAGTTTGGTCTTGGTGTAGACCGGGTTATTATGATACTTATTAGTTGGCTGGGTGTAGGCCGAGTTATTATGTTGATTATTAGTTGGTCTTGGTGTAGACCGGGTTTTTCATGCTAACATCTAAATGTGTTAGGGGAATCCGGGTGGGCTCAGACTATTTGAAAGAGGTTATGTGCTCATAAATTAATTTCATTAAGTGTACTAATGGCGGTCATGAATTATCGTGGTTAATAAGCTAAGGGTGGGTCTTTGTGTAAACCGGGGTAGTCTGTTGAACACTTAGGTGTGGATGGAGGATCCTTGGAGGGTCCGGGTTATGTGATCTAAGAAGGAATTTAGATGTAGCTCTATGGTGGTCATTGAAGCTGTCAATGGTTGTTGGTGAATTGCATGCGGTTGGTAAATATAGAGGAAGACTGAGAGTTTGGATGTGGTTATTGGTTAATATAACCCCGTGGTAAAGCTGTCCTAGAGGTCCTGGAAAGTCCGGACAATAGTAGGTAATACTTTAGGTATAAGTGGTATGGTTGGGCAGTTGGCCGGATTTAGTCTGGATTTTTGGTCAAGGTAGTTGATTGGGGTAAAGGTTAAAGGTGACTTGGGAAGTCTAGGTGTCAAGGTGACTTGGGAAGTCTAGGTGTCAAGGTGACTTGGGAAGTCTAGGTGTCAAGGTGACTTGGGAAGTCTGGGTGACAAGGCGATTTTGAGAAGTCTAGTTGTGAGTGAGACTTGAGAAGTCCTAGATGTCAGGGTCAAGACTAGGGTGGTGGAGTTGGCAGCGAAAGATTAGGAAGGTCTGTTCCGAAAGAGGGGATTGATAAAAGCGATGTTGAAAGGGGTAAAATATTTACCTTGTGCATTTTATCTAGATTTTTATATGATGGTAGGAGTGAATTCGGGTCAGCCGATGATGCCTACCAGTACGTGTGTTTGTACTGATTCTACTCTTGCTATATCTTTTTGGGTATAGTCTGTTACAGGGTTGGTGATGTTTCATAGGTTCAGGATTGCGGTGATCTTCTAGCAGCTCCTACTTCCTTCTATGGTGGGAGTTGTGTCCATCTTATGTTATAAGCTCATCTTGTAGAAGCTTTTGTACCGACTAGACTAGGTTCTGGACAGGTTGTTTATATTGG
This sequence comes from Jaltomata sinuosa, assembly GCA_003996215.1. Taxonomy (NCBI): domain Eukaryota; kingdom Viridiplantae; phylum Streptophyta; class Magnoliopsida; order Solanales; family Solanaceae; genus Jaltomata; species Jaltomata sinuosa. The sequence continues at coordinate 138,937 of QJPP01002660.1, forward strand.
TAGTAAATTTTTGCAAGTTCTAAAGGTTGTGTAATTTCAAAAGTTGTTGTATAAAGATTTTCCAAATATTTTGTAAAAGGATTTCTCATGTATTAAGGGACTTATTTAATGGTTTATTTTTCTTTCCACATTGCCTGTTGGTTCGGGTGATAAGGGTTCTCCTATCTAGGTGCAGGGGCGGATCTACAGGAGCGGATGTGGGTTCCCGGGAACCGCCACCCGCTACCGTAAATTCTATAATCATATGGAATAATATATTAACAGGCTAAGTACTTGAAGTTGGGAACCCATAACCAAATGTGTTGTTGGTCCTATGGCAGGAAAGGGACCCCAAAATTCATTTATCCGGTCAGGTGTGAGTTCAAGCCCCAACGGGGTGCATCCCTTTTTAATTTAAATTTTCAGTTTTTTCTAAAGTAAAATGCAGTGATTTTTTTCTAGTAAAATGCCTTTCCGCTTTTAGGTTCTAAAACCCTCATTTTTTTATTTTTTATTTTTTAATGTAAAAACCTTTTCTATTTTTAGATCTTAAACAAAAAAACCTCATTGTTTTACATTTTTTCCTTACGGTTAAAAACTTGTTTTGGTTCTTCTTTTAACTTTTAGCGATCAACCACTCATTTCTTGTATGAATTTATTGCATATTAATTTATTTTATTGGGAACCACAAGCTTAAAATCCTGAATCTGCCTCTGTCTAGGTGGATTAGAGTAGGTGCCCGCACAACCTGGTAATTGGGTCGTGACAAATGGTATCAGAGACCAGGTTATTGGTCTCCCAGTACAAGAGCAAAATATCGAATAGAGTCCCGCGGATTGGTGTGTTGACGTCCACATCTAATCCTAGGAAAGCTATGAAGCATTCTAGGAAACACTTCTCTTCTTTCATTCCTTTTCGTGCAGTTTCGTTACTTGCTTGTATAGGTTGAGTCCAATTGGTATCTCTCAATTTCAATTGGTATCTCAACAAGGTGAAGGATGTCATTGGACTCCAGGTACGACAAACAAGCAAGAAGGATTAGAACCGGGAAGGTTTCAATTGGTATCTGGCCTGAGAGGCTGTGGTAAGGCATGGGTGATTGGCTAAGGGTCATCCATGGGACGAATATAGAGTAATTGTTGTGGTGGGATTTTTGTGTAGCTTGAAACTGAAGTGTTTGTGTATTACAATGCTGGCATGATTTACTGATTTGTATATAATTGTTGCCTGGTTATGAAATTATGAGTCTTAAGGAAATGGTAATTGATTCTTGGTATGATTGAGTATGATTAAGTACTGAGTGTGCTTGGACTTAGAATTACATGTAAAGTTTTCAAGGAAAAGGCTCATCATTGGTTAAGATGGTGAGGGAAAAATGATTATGACTGTAGGAAAACTTCGGTTTCAGGACAGTCGAGACTTGGTTGGGAACCAAGGGAACTAGGGGATTATTCGTGCTTGATAGCGAAAGTGTATTATTAAGAATGATTTCTTGCATAATCCTCTTGTTGATTTGTGATAATTGATGCTAAGTTTCAGTCTGTGTAGTGTCGGGAATGGTCTTGAGGGTTGTTTAAGACCATGGCGGGATTAACGGGATTAAACAATGTTAACACGGAAGGGGAATGAGAGAATTTATTTTCAGAAAATGGTAAATTTTCTGGGCTACTACTTTTGGGGGTTGCCATAGCAGTGTGCAAGTCACTATAGCGGGATGGGCAAGGCATAATCCCTATCCTGTTTTTCTCCTCTTCTGTCTTTCATTCTCGGGTCTTTTTAAATGGCTCTTTGAGCTGCGAGCTATTGCAGGAATTGTTTAGCATCCATGTGCAATAAAAGAAAAGGGTAGATATGATAGCCCGGGGTATTGGTAAAATTTTGATTTACCACTGGTAGGAATAGTCACCTACGTAGAATTTGGCAAAATGACCCATAATTGATTGAGTAGTATTGGACATTGCTCATAGGCTTATGTCATGAGGGGGGTTTGGATGGTTTATTATTGATAATCCTTAGTGGTATGGGCAGTTGAGGGAGTAGGGTTATTTAATGGAGTCTTGAACATTGTTATCCCTCTGGTCGGTTATGATAATACTGGTATTACTACTAATTGAGTGGTGAGGGTGTTCTCACCATAGCATTGGTTAGGGTGTAAGTGCCCGGGTAGAAATTCCCCCTAAGACGAGAGTTGACGAAAACCTCAAGGTAGGATGAGTTCTAATAAATTTTTTTCTGTTGCATGGTTTAGAGATACGTGGTATCTCGGGGCATAGTGTTGAAAGGGTAAGATGATACTATGATATGTGAGGGGCTTAGTACCCGAAGGAAGCTTCCGGGATGGAGTTCGGGTTAGAAAACTTCCGATTGAGGAGTTAGAAATCTCAGGCTAGGCTAGTCTCAGATGAATTCTGAGCAAGGTAAGGTCTAGGGAAATTTGGGTGCGTATTGGGTGTTATATCTTGGCTCTAGCTAGTTTTTCTGTTAGCCAAGACCTTAAAGAGTCCGGAGGACTTTTCAGAATCAAATTCGGGTAAGTAAAACTCTCGGTATGTGGGTTGACGTGAAGGGGTCGTTCCAGAATATCAGGAAATTAAGTATGTTGTAAAATGGGCACTTTTGGGAAACTTTACGACATTCTATCTCATGTCAACCTCTATATAGCGGTTGACACATCGCTATTTTGACCTCTGCTATAGCGGAGAAATTACCGCTATAGCGGAAGTCAACGAAGGTCAGCACTGTAGCATGGGAATTAAGTTTTAGTCCGTTATGCTTGGAATTCTTTCACTTCAGTATTTCAACGAGGCCCCAGATTTCTTGGGAACTCAAGGAGGAGTAATTTAACTGGTCTCGTACAGCTCGAAGGAAGAAATTCCTTGACGGAGTAGAATAGAATTAAATTTTAGTTGAGCTTGGGTACACCCGGAGGATTTGAGAGTTTGGTGGTTCGTGTAAGGCTATTTCTACGCTTTCATAGTAGAGCATTAAGTTTCTAAGAGCTGGTTCATTCTTTTCCTTCTGCCTTAGATATCGTTCGGGGAAGAACGATTGGTAAATTAGTATCTGTTGTAATGACTTGTTCCGTCGTTACTGGGGTAAAGGTTAAAGGTGACTTGGGAAGTCTAGGTGTCAAGGTGACTTGGAAAGTCTAGGTGTCAAGATGACTTGGGAAGTCTGGGTGACAAGGCGATTTTGAGAAGTCTAGTTGTGAGTGAGACTTGGGAAGTCCTAGGAAATTAAGTATGTTGTAAAATGGGCACTTTTGGAAAACTTTACGACATTCTATCTTATAGCGGTTGACACATCGCTATTTTGACCTCTGCTATAGCGGAGAAATTACCGCTATAGCGGAAGTCAACGACGGTCAGCACTGTAGCATGGGAATTAAGTTTTAGTCCGTTATGCTTAGAATTCTTTCACTTCAGTATTTCAACGAGGCCCCAGATTTCTTGGGAACTCAAGGAGGAGTAGTCTAACTGGTCTCGTACAGCTCGAAGGAAGAAATTCCTTGACGGAGTAGAATAGAATTAAATTTTAGTTGAGCTTGGGTACACCCGGAGGATTTGAGAGTTTGGTGGTTCGTGTAAGGCTATTTCTACGCTTTCATAGTAGAGCATTAAGTTTCTAAAGGCTGGTTCATTCTTTTCTTTCTGCCTTAGATATCGTTCAGGGATGAACGATGGGTAAATTGGTATCTGTTGTAATGACCTGTTCCGTCGTTACTGGGGTAAAGGTTAAAGGTGACTTGGGAAGTCTAGGTGTCAAGGTGACTTGGGAAGTCTAGGTGTCAAGGTGACTTGAAAAGTCTAGGTGTCAAGGTGACTTGAAAAGTCTAGGTGTCAAGGTGACTTGGGAAGTTTGGGTGACAAGGAAATTTTGAGAAGTCTAGTTGTGAGTGAGACTTGGGAAGTCCTAGATGTCAGGGTCAAGACTAGGGTTGTGGAGTTGGCAGCGAAAGGTTAAGAAGATCGATTCCGAAAGAGGAGATTGATAAAAGCGATGTTGAAAGGGGTGAAACATTTACCTTGTACATTTTATCTGGATTTTTATATGATGGTAGGAGTGAATTCGGGTCAGCCGATGATGCCTACCAGTAAGTGTGTTTGTACTGATTCTACTTTTGCTATACCTTTTTGGGTATAGTCTGGTTGCAGGGTTGGTGATGTTTCACAGGTTCAGGATTGCGGTGATCTTCCAGCAGCTCTACTTCCTTCTATGGTGGGAGTTGTGTCCATCTTATGTTATAAGCTCATCTTGTAGAAGCTCTTGTATCGGCTTAGACTAGGTTTTGAGGAGGTTATTTATATTGTTAGTAAATTTTCGCAAGTTCTAAAGGTTGTGTAATTTCGAAAGTTGTTGTAT
>QJPP01002661.1:0-11458 GCA_003996215.1 Jaltomata sinuosa
TAAAACATAATTTTACTTTATTTTACCCAAGAATACTCACAAGTTAAATCAAATCATTTCCATCAAAAACGGGCCCCCCGGGCCATGCAAGGTTTAGAAAACAGGCCTGTGGCCCGATGCCAAAACCCACAGTAAACCATGGATAAAACCCTTTATAATTGCATGGAATGAATATGATCACACACAACAGTGCCCGCAGCTCCCATCAACCTATCGACCTGCACAGGCCCAACAACTACTCAGCAAGCATAACCAGCCGTAGAAGGATAATTCTATGCCCGCGACTCGCGACATTCCAAAATCCCACCTTTCTATTTCCAAGTCAACAAGGCTCACAGGACCACAAGGTAAATAAAATCACCGGACCACAAAATACTAGCAAACAACGGAGGAATAAAAATAGGCGGACATGAATAAAGCGTTACGGTCTGTGACCAACCTAAATAAACCAACCAACGGATGCCCATTAATCACATTTTTATTTTATATATACGGAGTTCTAGGGAAAATAAACCGTAACGTACCTGTCGTCGCGAGCGACAAGCTGCTAGAACAACGATGTCCAAGCTCGAACCATCCAAGAAAATCCAAAACTAAATCCGGAATCGGATTCGGATTTGGGACGGAATAACTTGACGTAGATAATTGATTTCCTTCCCGGTGATCTAATAAATTATCAAGATCTTGCTTATTGGAATCAACTTTTAACGTGACAAGTGAATGATGTACTGTGGTAATTTTTGCACCACAATTATATTTCAAGGAAGTATTATCAATCGTTGGCAGCAATTTAGCAAGCAATTGCTAATTGCTTAAAGTAAGTTGGCAGCAATTTAGCAAGCAATTGCTAATTGCTTAAAGTAAGTTGGCAGCAAATCATTTCAATGTTGAGATGCTGCCACCTTTCACACTTGGTAAGTGTTGGGTTAGCCCTCCACTTCCACGTGGAAGTGGAGGTGGCAACCAACTCGACCCGTTAAGTATATATTCGGGTATTGCGTAAATTCGTGGTAAAATAAATATAATACTTTAAATATACCATAATTGATAGAAAATCATTTTCAATAAAACCTACTATATTATAATAATAAATTTTAACATAATTAAATTTACTATCTCCGTTAAAATATTACGGAGTATAAAAACCTTATAAAATAAATACATATATACTTATAATGTATCAAATATATTTTTCATAAACCTTTAAAATATTTTGAAAAGGCAATAATAATATAATTTGTACCAAATTCAACTTTTAAATAAATATTTCTAATACACGCACGATGCTAATAAAGTTCTTAAGTTTAGGCTCGTAATTCGCCTACGCACGATTTCGATATTCAAGAATTCTCTCGGGATCCTCCCTTATATTTTATCACTATTTCGGAACTGAAATGGCATTTTAAAACGTGAAATTGAAGCTTAAATCGGGTTAAACCCGACCCGATTCGCGACCCGGTTCGCAACCCGTTTTCTGCCAGACAGTCCACGGTAAAACAGTCATAACTCTTTGCTCCGAGATTATTTGGACGTTCGGTTTTGTGCGTTGGAAACTAGACTCGTAGACCTTCGATTTGGTATTTTGGGGGACTTCTAACTCTTTATATATTGGGAGAAAAGCTCCGAGACATTTGACCCAAGGTTCAGAAAATTTGTTAAAGGTCTTACGATATCTTTTGTCGATTTGCTTGACTTCAAACTTAACGTGGGAATGACCGGAAGGGTCATTACAAAAATCATGTAAAAGCATAACATAATATACAGGGAGAGTTTTTGGTTAATTTATCATGTAAAAATTATGTTTTAAGCTGCTTTTATCAGCAACACTCTAATATGTACTCCTTTATCTTCACACTCGCGTATGTCTCCCTTAGTTCCTTAATAATAGCATGAGTGTCAAACATTATCATTATGTATAATAACGGAGTCAACTGCATTTTAATATATTGAAATGGGCATAATTGTAACAAACAGTATGAAACTAAAAAACTAAACAGTCTAGAATCGTTTCTTTGTCTTTCTTCAAGCAAACATAATTTTGATTCATTGGCAAGCTATTTTTGATCTTTTGTGTCCAAGGTTGCCAAGTGCTTCTTGTTTTCTGGGTTTAGAAGCTTCATATTCCCAGATGATATTCTACATCTCTTCTACAACACATCGTCTGTATTGACTCTGTAGAACTGAGGCTTGTCTTCTCTTTTCTCTTCCTTGCTTGATCTGTACACCTATCTGAACTCTAATTCTCGGGAATCTAGGTCTTATTTTCTGGTATGTACTTTCATGTATCTCTTTGATGATGTGTTTTTGTGACCACTGGTGCAAGGTCTTCAGCTGATTCTAGGATCTTTTAGGATCTCATCAGTGTTCCAGCATTTCCCTATAAATGTCATGAAAGTGTTAAAAATTTCAAACATAAAAATATTTTGCAGCAAAATTTGATAACAAATCAATTTAAATGGTAAGTAAAATAAATCCTAGTATATTAAATGTAGAAGAATATAGTAGTTACCTATAAATTAGAGAAGACTTCTTTATACACTACATTTGTAGCTTCATTTGTTATTTTATCATCTTCATCATAACATAAGATCTTCAGCCCTTTTCTAGATGTTACTCGTGATAGTGCAACATATAGTTGTCCATGAGTAAACACAGGCTTCTTCAAAATAACCCAACATTACACAATGATTGACCTTGGTTTTTATTGATGGTCATAGCAAAAGATACAATAACTGGAAATTGCCTTCGTTGAAACTTAAAAGGAATTCGTGCATCAGATGGAGTAAGTGACATTCTTGGGATAAAAACTTTGTCTCCAGCTTTTTTCCTGATAACACTTTGGTTTCAATTACTCGATTTTTGAGTCTTGTGATGATCAATCTTGTGCCATTACACAATCCTGACGACTGATCTATATTTCTTAACAACATCACAGGAATACACCTTCAAAGTGATAGAGTGATTTGGAATACCTGAGCATTTAAGAATATTTAAGAATTCAGGTGTATGCACATGTCCCAAAGATGTAAATGAATGATCAGACATACAAATTGTATCCGAACTTAAATATGACTTCTCTTGTCCATGGTTAAGAGAAACCATGTAATCATTCACCGATTCCACCATATGAAGAGTTGGTGCAAGAATTGCACTTTCTTGAAGGTATTTCATGTCCGTAGAATGTCTCAAGTAATTAGAATATGTACTATCTATAATTCCAGATATAATCATCACAATCAATGAGAAGATCTGGGGGTATTTTTACTTTTTCAATGCCATCATTGGAAAATCCAGTCCTTCCATCACCTATTGCCAAAATCCAATCAGAAAACTGTTTCAACTCATTCACATCTTAAGCAGATTGACTTTCTTGCAATCTCATATTCTTTGTTAGCTTTAGAATCTGACAGTGGGTCCACAAATAAGAAGAATTTAGAGTTGCATTAACAATATCTTGCCTAGTACTTTTTGTAATTACTGGCAAGATTTGTCTAAAGTCCCCTCCGAAAATAATTGTCTTTCCTCCAAATAGTCGATCTAAATTTTATGGATCTTCAAATCTTAGAATATCTCTAAGAGTTTGATTAAGAGCTTCAAAACAGTATTTATGCATCATTGGTGCTTCATCCCAGATGATCAACTTTGCTAAAGGACTACCTTGCTTTATGTTGCATGTTGAATCTTCAGTTGGATTCGGAGGAATTGCAAATCTCGAATGAGCAGTTCGACCTCCTGGTAATAACAGAGACGCAATACCACTTGACGCAACATTTAATACTATATCGCCTTTAGACCGTATGCCAGCAGACAATGTTTTCCAGAGAAAAGTTTTGCCTGTTCCTCCATGACCATATGAAAAGAATAACCCCCCTTTGTCTTGATTCACTGCAGTCATGATTTTATCATATACAGACTTATGTTCAACTGTTAATTGCAAATATAGTTGTTGATGTTCTTGTGTCAAAGTGTCTATTGTAGCGCAATTCCTCATTGATGAGTCTATTGGTACCATCAACTTCTTCCTGACTGTAACATGGTTTTAGCATTGTTGGAAATTCGTTAAAAAAAATTCCACAACCTTTTAAAATCCTCTCCAACTTCTGCAAGCAGCGATTTTTCAATTCTTCATCTGTTAGGTGTGCTTCTGGATGACAAAAAAAATTATAAGAGTTAAATAAGGAATATATACTGATGTATATAATTTTACTATGTAGTTTTATGCATATGTAGTTTATGCCTGTTAGCATAAATATCATAGATTTCTTATAGAATATCATTTAAAATAAATTATATCTGATAGATAACTGAACTACATGAATTACACTAAATCAAAAGTGAAATATGCATATTGACAGTTATTAGAATATATGATCCCCATGTAAGGAAAATAAGTTATATTCTAAAATTAGGACTACCAAATGAAAGGAAGTAGAAATAAAATTGTTTCAGGTATCAATATTTATTGTTTAATCTGAAAAGCAATTAAAATATACTTAAAATTAAAAACAAAAATAGTTTATAAACATTTTTGTTGTTATATAACATATTTTGTTGTACCTGGGTTATCCAATAATCTTCTTTCTTCACAAAGGATATCTTCTGACAATAACTGCCATGATGCTTGCCAAACAACTTCTGGCCGTGACATTGAATTAGCTAACAATAGCATGACAAATAATTGTCGCAGATAAGATGGCATTCCCCAAGTACTTACCTCCTTTATAGCATTGATGTACTCTTTGTCATCATCCAGCAAACCAAGTGCGTAACATGCATCTCTAAAAGTAAAATATTCATGATTGTTGATTCTTCTAAGTTTTTCATAGGAAGTTGGCCCTTTTATTACATTCAATAACAACCTGAGATAATATCTCTCTCCACTCCCTGGAGTAACAAAGAAGATCCTGCCAATAGAAAATGTAGAGTTTTTTCTCCTTTCCCATTTTTTTGAACTTTTGTTCCAACAAAATTTAAGAGGGAATTCTGCGTAAGTCAAATCTCTTGCTTCTGGAAACTCTTTGTTAGCCTCAAACCAACTTAAAAATATTGATTCCCTAACAGTTGGTTTATTGGCAACATTTTCAATTGGATCATCATCAGAAAAAAAGACACATTGTTCATTTGGAAGATGGAATGATAGTCTTTCCACCGATGGTTCTCTATGATGAATTGGAAATTTAAATATTCTCCAAGCAGCTTCACATGGTGATATGTAGAGACAATTATAATACATGTTGATTTCATCAACAGTTGATGAACCATCCACATGATTACTTTGTGAAAAAGCAGCAGTTGAACGATCATGTCCTTTATTGACATACATAAATAAGTATTTAATTGATCGTGATTGGTTGCACCATTCCACATTAATATGAGCACCATATTTTAACAATAATCTGCGATTGTGTGGAACCACATGCCTGTTATCCAAATGAATACCATTTTTCTCAATTGTTCTACTATTGTCCCTTCTTCTATAAACATGATATCCTTCTTCATCAACTGTTGTTATGTCAACAAACTTTTTGGGAAAGTGCTTTGTACATTTATCATTATGCATGCAAGGAGAAAATTTGCTAGTAGAACCACATGGGCCATGCATCATCATATTTTTCACAGCATCATAATAATGAGGATCCTCAACTTTATCAGGTAATTTCTGCTGAAATTATTCGATCAATATCTGATGCACATGAAAATTTATTATTCTCATGAAGAAAAAGCAAAATATGAGCATGAGGCAGCCCTCGTTTTTGGAACTCAATGGTATATAACACTGCATTAAAAATCAAATATGTTTATTAGAAAAAAATTTGTCAGAATCATATTTAATAAAAGATCATATGGTGTCATCATCTATATTCTATTTAAATTGTAAATATTACAAACCTGCTTTTACTTGTCCAAAAACTTGATTGGCCTTCAAATCCTTTATTAAGTGGTCTAATTTAATTTTAAATACCCTACTTAAAATATCAGGACGATCTTCTGGATTCAGGTCCCTGCTTTCTACAAATCTAGTAATCTCTGGCACTTAGGATTGTAAGTAAATGTGATAAAAAGATCAGGATATCCAGCCCATTTACATATTGCCATAGCATCTTGATAATTTTGAACCATATACCGTGCACCTCATGTAAGGGTTGATGGTAGAAAAACTCTTCTACCTTGGGATGAAGGATCAGTGTCTCCGTGTAAAATAGCATCGGTTAGGACTTTATAAAACTCAACTCTTAATTGTTTTTGATGAGTCCTGATAAACTTCAGCCGAGAAGATTCTATCTTTGTATAGGCATCAACTAAAAATTGTTGAAATAATCTTCTTGAAGACACAATGGTAGGAACTTCGCCTTTTCTTTCTTGAATTCTGTAAGAAAAAAATTCACGCATGCTAACACATTGTCTTCCTAATCATCACCTGAACTTAAAGGAATGTCCTCTTTATATCCATCTTCACCATAAGGAAAAAGTAAAGGATATTGTAGGCCCAAATATGCAGCATTTAGTTCATTAATCCTTTGCAGCTTTCCAGATTGTGTTTCTATAACAATATCGCGATCAGATGTAGAAACGTCAAAATCCCCAACCACTAAAGCAGCTACTTCTGGTATTGTTGGTAAGTTGTATCTTTTACCATCAGGACCTCTTTTCCCTATTAGTTTCAGATTCACATTGAAATTTTTATATTCTTGAAATCTATCTCTCACCATTCTAAAAGTCTTGGCCAACACATTATTATCATCAAGCATTTGTTCTGGGTCAGCAACAATTTCAGCATGAAGCTTATTAACATCTTGTCCGCGACTGAAAAAAAATATATGATATTAATAAAGTCATTAAAGTAATTTTTATTTGCATAATATTACATAATAAAGATAGAATACTAACCTGACAACGTTAATTCTATTTGCAATTTCATTTTCTGTATCGTAAATATACAACTGGGCAAATTTTGGAGTAGATCCTTCTGGAGGTAGTAAGCTACCAATTTGATGGTAATTTTATCCATTTAGTCTGAAGATTCTTGGCCCTCGTGTTTGATTTACAGAGGCATCAACCTTTCCCCCATTGATGTAAATGAGAACATTGAGTTATAACTCCTTATTTTTTCTTGAAAATGACTATTTTTAGGACCTATATTAAAATCATTGTAGAATGAAGAATGTTAATATAGGTAGATATGAATATGGTGATATTAAAAGTGATGATTCCTCAAACCTGATCCGAACAAAAGTTGTTCCAAAATTTGAGGAGGCTTCTTAAGATCTGGAAGCTTTATTTTTCCTTTTTGACTGCATTGTGAAAATTGAGTTTTTTACTTTGTAATGCTTCTGTATTCTTTCTTCATACCAAAAAAGAGCCCCACAATTTTCACATTCATATGTAGCATCTCCTATATCCCAGTATTTTATAATTGCAAAAATATATAGTTAAAAACTCAGCAGTATAGATTCAATTTATAAAACAGTTTTATATGAATAAAGAGCTTTTCAGAAGTACCTTCGATGCAAATGTCGCCACATTCAACCTCCACCTCTATAAAAAATAGTCGTAAAATCAATTAATAGGTTTGAATTTGTAATATATATACATTTCTCAAGATAGTTTTATCTATAATAAAAAGAAAAGTAAGCAAAGTATGCTTGTTACACCTGGATATTCTTCTTCTTCTTCATCTTCTATGTTATGTTGAAGTTGTTCTGTTATAAGTATAATAAGAGAAGTAAGTAAAGTATGTCATGTTATATGTATAATTATAGATTTAGAAAGTCACTTATACTGTAATGTAATTTTTTTAAAGATAAATAATTTCTAGGAACATACCTTGTATGACAGTGTTGTTTATTGTTGCCTCAATTTCTAGAAAGAGAGATACACTAATTAATTGTCTGTAATGTTAACATTGTATATTGGTAATAACTGATAAAAAATAAGAACTTAAAATACTTACCTTCCATTATTGGAGTTTCATTTAAATCAGGTAGAGAATTATGTGTTTCCACATCTACAAAGAAATGAAATATTTTTTATCATTTACAAAATTATATTGAAGAAAAAAGTTTAAAACTTATGATCTACTTCAGATGATAAATTTATAGCACTACCAAACTTGTATTACCTTCAGGGAATACATTTAAATCAGGCAATATGTTGTCACCATGCATACCTATATAAGAAAAGTATGACAAAGTAAGTTCTAACATTACAATTGTAATATATTATATCAGGGATATTGTCGCTCACTATTTGTTATATTATTAAAAGGTGGAAGTCTTTCTTCACTTTCGATAGAATAGTTTCTGTAATTTGAGGCTTCACCTTTGTTTGTAGAAGAAATTTGTATGTTATTTTAGTTTAGCCTTTAAAAGATCAGCAAATATTACTATCAATATCAAAAGAATTCTTAATTTTACCTATAAATTAGATAATTAATTAATTCGTCTATAGTGTTATTCTCAGTAATTGAATATTGACAACATAACACTATTGTTACACTCTCTTGTAAACTTTGCAACTCTTTCTGACTATGAACTTAAGAACCTTGATTATTGTGGTACTTCTCCAAAAAAATTCATTTGATCAAGTCCTTTTTAAATTTAAAGGTTATCATGAACAATTTATAATACTCTTTTATCCTAGATCTTTCAATATAGCGACTATATAACTTTACCTATATATTGTATGGTCTCATTATTACTGTATTATCTTCTTAGCCGATTGATAAACATAGTGTATGAGAGAATATAAAGTTGGTATCTATCATGGTCTTAGTAGTTATTAGGTTGCAAATCAAAAATCTTTTATAAAAAATATGTTTAAAAGAGATGAAAGTGATAATCAAAGATCATACCTTTGGTAACTGTGCTTTATTTGTATCTTTTCTGTTTCTGTATGCTGCATCTACTTAGCATAGAAGCTGATTTTTTTTTTATTTTTCATTGATAAGGATTTGAGAAACTTGATTTAGCATGCAAATTTTGAAAGATTTTTAAAGGAAGATGCAGGGGGTGATAATTTTGACAGAGGAAAAACGAGTAGTTTGAAATATCACTGTTATTGAGAAGTTTAAAACAGTTCATTACTATTTAACTGTCAATTTTAAATTCTTAATACATTAAGTTTGAGTTTGTACTATCAGAATTTCATAAGTTAAATTAAATGATAATCAAAATCTATATATCAGAAATTAAAATTTAGGAAAAAAGGTTAAGGACATGAAAAAAACGGCCAGCGTGTCATTTTTCTTATCTATGATATTGTCCCTATAGTTTTATGTACTTATTTACGACCAATGAATTTGTAAATATAATGAATATAGCCTACAATGAAAATCTGAAATTATTTTCATTACTTGATTGAGAACTGAATTATTTTAACATCTGAATTATTCTTTGCAGGAAGATCAACAAAATTTATAGCACGCAAGCAGTGGGTAATGTTACTGGTGCAGATGACATGTTTATTCATGTATAAAATTATAAACCATGGATAAGGTCAAAGTATTCGAGGCGCACACAGAATATATTAGGTGTGTGGTTGTTCATCTAACTCTACCATATGTTATGTTGCTCGGACTGTTCAAAAATGTCAACGGGTGCGTGTCATATTCTCCAAAAGTAATGTATTTTTGGAGAATTCGACACGGGTGTGGCATTAAAAGTGAAGAGTCCACGCAACTTAGACCATATGTCCTGTCATCATCTGATGACATGCTTATAAAGCTGTGGGACTGGGGAAAAGGGTGGCTATGCACTCAAATTTTTTAGGATCATTCCCAATTATGTGATGCAAGTCACATTTAATCCAAAGGCCACCAATACTTTTGCTAGTGCATTTCTTGATCGGACTGTAAAGGTAAATTTTTATATCTATTATCTCGTCCCCTGTATCTTCTCTTTTCTCTTCCTTGCTTGATATGAAGATCAAAAAATAAACGCAATATACAGACCATGAAATAAATAAAATATCTTGAAAACATAATCTGATGTGGAAATCTTAAGTTTGGTAATATCAGTGAACTTTGTTAGATTAGCAAACATGGTCTATATGTTGTTTGTGATTGTGTTGATCAGGTAATTTTATTTCTTGACAGAAAATCTGAGTCAAGAACCATATAGTTTGACAGTTTAGAGAAACTTGATGTAGAGAAGAGAAAAGTTATAATGACATTGAGAAGACACACAATAAATATGGTAATGAACTATAACTTACATTCTGAATAACTAATTTGTTTGCTATGAAATCATATTACTTTTAGATAGCTTATCATAATCCTATTTTTTGAATTCATATATGAGTCTGGATAAATGTTTATATTGTCTAACCATATTATTTGTAATCAATTGGGATAAAAATTAATCAACAAATCTGTCTAGGAATGTCTATAGATGAATTTAAGCGTAGATGATTATGGAAGATTCTTCTATTTGCTCAAGAGTCTTAGATGCAGAGGCCACCAAGCAACTTTCTAAACTAATTAGACCTGGCAATGAAGCATCAGGTAGAGTAGAAGTTGCAGGCGCTCTTAAATCTCTTTCTTTCCAAAGCAAAGAATCCAGACGAGAAATATCAAATTCTAATAATATTCCTGCTCTGTTAAATGTTACCATAGATCATTCAAAAGTTCATGCAGGGTGAGTACGCCCAAGCTTTGCAGGAGCATGCAATGTGTGCGCTTGAAAATATTTCTGGTGGCTTGTCATATGTCATTTCAAGTCTTGATCAAAGCCATGAATCTTGCAGATCTGATGCACAAGTAGCTGATACATTGGGGACTTTAGCTTCAGCTCTGATGATATATGACAGCAAAGCAGAAAATTCAAGAGCATCAAATCAGTTGTAGGTGAAAGATATATGCTGAGTATGTGAAGGCAATTTTTTATTATGTATAATTTATTATTATCTCAACTTACTTTTATATTAGTGTGAGAAGCTTATATGGTGATACTCGCTTATGTTTTCTGCATTACTACAGTAAACTGTTACTAAGAATATGCTTGCTTGCTCTTTTTCTTTTTTCATATTTTTATGTAGCTTGTGATGCACAAAATGTTTTTTGTTTCATATTTTTATGTACTGATTCTTCCTCCAGATGTTCAAGCCTCAACAATTTCAGAATTTGAGAAGAAAGAATCGGGAGGCAAAGGTTGTCTTTCTGAGCTTTTTTTTATAAGTTATAATGTTCATAGATTGTAGACAATTGACAGATATTTTCTATATTGGAGTGCAATGACTTTAATAGAGTATTGTACATGAGGCATTTCTGGATAATTGGAAAATGAGAGACTGCAGGAAGATACCTTCTAAATTTCAAGAACAGAAGTGTAGAAATAATAAAAATAAAATATTAATTTTTGAGACATTCACTATAACATAATTCTATCGGAAACAGTCTCTTTACTTTATCTGAGGTAAAGATACGATCTACGTACATTTTACCCTCCCCAGATCCCACTTT